>NW_021025513.1:876668-925206 GCF_004153795.1 Camellia sinensis
TATTTTTTTGGTATTTAGTGAATTTTTTTAAAAAAAATTTCACAAATATTATATTTTTTAAAGTGTATTTATATTAGATATGTCTAAAAATTTAAAAACTACTTAAAATATTTTAAAAATTTAGTGAAGAAAAAAAATGGAAAATAAAAAAATAAAATTTTCTGAAAAGTGAAACCAGAGTAAATAATTTTTAGGAAGTTGCCAAAATTATGCTTCTTGTTTAATTTAGGGGTAAATTACACTTTGCTCCCTAAAGTTTCACCTATTTTTCATTTTGATTCTTTAAGTTTAATTTTTTTCATTTTAACCCTTTATATTTGCAATGATTCCCACTTTGACCCTTTAAGTTTGATTTTTTCTATTTTGATTTTTCATGTTTGCAATCCTTCTTACTTTAACCATTCATATTTGTAATCCTTTACACTTTACTCTTACATTAACTTCCATAAAAAAAACTAATAGAATCTAACCAACATATCAGTTCCATGTGTGATATAAAAAAAATTCACTAAAGATGCAAAAAAAAAAAATGAAAAATAGATAACAAAAAAATTACATTTTTTTTTAGTCTTTAGTGAACTTTTTTTTTCAAATTTATTTATAAACATTATTACATTATAGATGCATCTAGATTAGATGCTCCTAAAAAAATAAAAACAAATTTAATTAAAAAAGGAAAAAAGTTTATTAAAGACAAAAAAAAAAAAAAATATACTGACTCAAACACCTGTATTTTCAATTATAAAATGAAAAGTTTACTATTGTTTTTTTTGTCTTTAGTGAACATTTTTCTTTTTTTAGTTAAATTTGTTTTAATTTTTTTATGTGCATCTAAGGTTGATGCATCTATATTTTTATTTTCAATTCCAATTTTTTTGTTTTTTGTGTTTTATTTTTTATTTTTTTCATCTTTAATGAATTTTTTACATCACACATAGAGCTGGTATGTTGGTGATATGGCAAATTCTGTTAGTTTTTTGGATAGAAGTTAGCCTAAGAGTAAAGTGGGAACGATTATAAACATGAAAAGCCAAAGTGAGAATGATTGCAAACATAAAACGCGAAAGTAGAAAAAATCAAACTTAAATGGCCAAAGTGGGAAGGATTGCAAATATAAAATGGCAAAATAGGAAAAATCAAACTTAAAGGGCCAAAGTGAGAAATAGGTGAACCTTTGGGGAGGCAAAGTGTAACTTATCCTCTTTTTTTCTTTTTTTTTTTTCTTCCAGAATCTTCTAATTTATTGTGTAACTAAATAATAACAAACCAAACCAACCTTAAATCCCATCATTATATAACTAAATAATACAAAATTAAAATTAAAATTTTATAAATAGACGGGTTGAGCCAGCTTAGAATTCCCAATTCTAGGCCAGCTCAAAAAATAAAAGGGTTAAAATTCAGCTTGCAAATATGAAGGGTTAAAGTGGAAAAAAAAAATCAAATTTAAATGGCCAAAGTGAGAAATGAGTAAAACTTTAGGGAGGCAAAGTGTAATTTATTTATTTATTTATTTATTTTCAAAGTCTTCTAATTTATTGTGTAACTAAACAATACCAAATCAAACCAAACCTTAAATCTCATTATTGTATAACTAAATAATATAAAATTAAAATTAAAATTAAAATTTTATAAATACACTGGTTGAGCCAGCTTAGACTTCCCAATTCAAGGTCAGCTCGAAAAATAAAAGGGTTAAATAATTCAGCTCAGCTCAATCAAATATAAAAACATACTTTTTTTCTTCAAAATATTAAAAATTAAAAAATGATATACAAGTCTATTTTCTAAACTTATTTTCTAGATCCAATGATATGTAAGTGATATGATTGATTGATAATTAAAAAAGATATAAGAAAATATTATTTTTAATATCCTAATTAATTTTCACACCACTGAATTTAAAAATTGGGTAAACTACAAACACACCACCTGAGATTTACTTAAATTACAAATTACTCCTTATGGTTCTAGAAATTACATTATACCCCTTAAGGTTTCTAATTTCATAACAAATAAGTCCTTTTATTAATAAATCGTTAAGTTAATTAATAGTTTTTAATAATGTTAAAATTTTATTTCAATTAATAATTCAGATAATTTTATTATTTTATAGGTGAACAATTAGAAATTTCACTTTTTCAATTAATTCTGTTAAATAAAAAATTATGATAGGGAGGTATTTGTAATTTTCCAAATTACAAGGAACAATTTGTATTTTAAACAAATTTTAAAAAATATAATTATAATTTATCTTTAAAAATTAGATTTAATTTTTAATCTTGAATACCAATACTCTTGGGACTTGATTGAACGGATGATGTGGAATTGGACTTTAGCTATGCAGCCGAACCTCTTTGATTTTTCACAAATCTCAAGTCCAAGCCCGGCCTTTTTTGCCAACCTCTTTGATAAGTCCAAGCCCATCTTTGAAAATCAATCTAACAAAAAATAGAGATAATTTTTGCTAATGGGTAAGAAACTGATTTTATAAATATGAGAAGGATTACATTCAACTCCATAAATTGTAAAATTGAAGATAAAAATAAAAATAAAAATAATTTATGCTAGGAGTTTGAAGAGAAACATAACTCAGAAAGGCCCGACAATTGTTAGCCCTACTTACATGATAATCAATTAGTATATAAGCTAAGGCCAATTAACAAATCAATAAAGAAGAAAGAAATAAAGAACAAACTAAGAAAAGATTGAGTTTTGATTCCAAATTAAAACACACTAACATAGTAGTTTATATTGATAGTAGAGATTTATTAAACATATATCACAAGAAGGTCTATGATCTATCAGTACTAGAGGAACATAGAAACATAATTACAAAACATTACAAGTTGCAGCTGCAATTGCACCATGCATGATACATATTATATATCACTCCATTTTATTTATATCTGTAATATTTACATTTCTTTATATATAAGTATGTGTTTCTTGACCATAGTTGCTATTGCTTAGGTTTAAATTTTGAGAATTTCTTTAGTAACGACGCCCAATGAACCATAGTTGCAATTGACAAACCACCAATCATTCTTGCATTGAACCTAGGTAGCCAAATCGAACTAAGTTATGCCAAGCCTCTTGAGTATAGTGTATACACTACCAATACATGAGTTGGAGTTGTAATCATGGTTAGGGTTCTCACTTACCCAAAGATTAATCGCATTTGCACCTGAGAAGGAACCCATGCCATTGGCAATGTTCTCCCTGTAGGGCCCACTAGAATGCACGAGGTTGCAATCACCCCTATTTATTTTTTTATCCGATTTTTTTTTATGTTTTATTTTTTATTTATTTTTTTATTATTGATGAATGCTACAGAAACATTGCATAACTAAAGTAAGTAATCAAACCAAAAAAAAAAAAAAGATGAAAGAAAAGTGCAAAAAAAATCACACTAAACAAATCCATCTCAATTAGGTGGGAATAGATAGATTAAATAGAATTTAAAGAATCTAATTTGAATAACAAAAATTATCATCAAATAATGGAATTTAAGTATAATATATTAATAATCTCAAATTTATATTATAATCTATCCAATCAAACACGCTCGTAACTTACTATTGGGTATACCTCCTTATTTGGAGTATGTGACCCAATTTGGTTTATTAAAAGTATTTTAATTTGGTTTGGTTTGGGTATAATATATTTTAGATATTATATCTGATTTTTGGAATCCTAATAGGTATTTGATAGTCAATTTGATAGCAGTTAGGGTTTGAATAAGAAAACCCTAGAATTAACAATATATAAATATTGTTTATGTGCTCCGGAGTGTAGCAGCAGCAGAAAATTCTTTTCGGTGAGAGTGCTTTGTGTATAACTCAATTTGGTGGGTTTCAATTGGTGTTGATTGTTGCTGTGAATTGACTTGGTCAAATTCAAGAATTTGTGTCTTTGATTGCAACTCTGCTTTGAAGTGTTTGGTTCGGTGTTCGGTGTTGATTTGGGTTATTATTTTTGGTTTTCTACAACTCTAGTTTCGAAGACTTTGGTTCATTTATTTGGTGAGGTCTTTCCTCTTGTTTATTTGTGATTATTTGGAATTCACCTAAGAGTGATTTTGTGAGACCATTCGTGTCTCGTTTGTAATCGTTTAGAAACTTTTTGGTTAATAGTGGAATCCGATTTCAATCCCGTGGACGTACCTCACATTGAGGGAACCACGTAAAATTCTTGTGTTGCTTTTGATTTAATTTTTTCGTATTAGTTTTTATTCCCATTGATTGATTTACTGGTAGGAAATCATATATTTCCACTAACGACTGGTATCAGAGTTTACAGTTTATTTGGGTTTATTTATTTGTGTAAATCAAAGGAAGGGAATGTGGGTCGTATGTCTAGCTTCAATGGAAGCAATTGGGTAACTTGGAAAACTAAAATGGAGGACCCATTGAGGGTGATTGTAGCAAACCCGAGGGTATGTAAGATGATAAATGGAAGAGGTTTAATCGAAAAGCCGTTGGTGTTATCTGTCAATGGATTGATAACAACGTGTTTCATCATGTTACTACTGAAACTTCAGCACATGATTTGTGGAAAAAATTAGAAGGCCTTTATGATAGGAAATCAACCGCAAATAAAACTTTTATATTTCGTAAGTTAGTTAATTTAAAATATAAAGAGGGCAGCCCTATTCTGGAACATTTGAATGAAATAAAGAATATTGTTAACTAACTTGCTTCTATGAAAATTATTTTTGATGATGAGTTGCAGTCTTTGATGCTACTTAGTTCTTTGCTCGAAAGTTGGAAGACTTTGGTTGTGACAGTTAATAATTCGGCGCCCGATGGAGTTGTCACAATGGGCCAAGTCACTAGTAGCTTGTTGAATGAAGAAACTAGAAGAAAATTAGTGGGTACCTCTCATTCGGAAGCATTTGTTGTGAGAGGCCGAAGCAAAATAAGGGGGGAGGAGTAAAAATCCTTATGGTCGTGATCAAAGCCGTGAAAAATCAAAAGATGGTTCTTTTTCAAAGAAAGACATTGAGTGCTATTATTGCCATGAGAAATGGCACATGAAGCGAGAATGCCGAAAGCTCAAGAACAAGGAGAAAATGCGTGACAAAAGTGTGGATAGAAAGTAAGAAAACGCAACAGCAGTTATTACCAATGGTGATTTTATGATCGTTTGTGAAGATGATTATATCAATTTTGTAGGTCAAGAGAGCAATTGGGTGATTGATTTTGGTGCTTCTTTTCATGTGACTTATCGAGTTGATTTCTTCACTACCTACACCAAAGGAGATTATGGTTTTATTCGAATAGGTAATGAAGGTTTGTCCATGATTATTGGCACGGGTGATGTTTGCTTGGAAACAAATTTGGGCTGCAAGTTGTTGCTTAAAGATGTGAGGCATGTTCCCGACATTCGTCTCAATTTGATCTCTACCAGGAAGCTAGATAATGAAGGATTCAACAACAAATTTGGTGATGGAATATGGAGGCTCACAAAGGGTTCTTTGATAGTGGCTAAGTGCAAGAAGACTCATACACTTTATTCGATGTGAGGAAAAATTTGTAAAAGTGTTGTCAATGCACTTGAAAATGATACTTCGACTGAATTGTGGCACAAGCGGCTTGGGTACATGAGTGAAAATGGACTGCAAGTTTGTTCAAGAAAGAGTTTCTACCCGGTTTGAAAGGTACACATCTTAAAACTTGTGTTCATTGTTTGGCAGGTAAATAATATAGAGTTTCTTTTCATAAAAATGTTACTTCTAGCAAAGAAAATGTTTTGGAGTTGATTCATTTGGATGTTTGTAGTCCTTTGAAAATTAGAACACATAGTGGTGCACTTTATTTTGTTACTTTCATTGATGATTATTCAAGAAAAGTTTGCGCTTTTATACTAAAACTAAAGATCAAGTTCTAGAAGTATTTAAGCATTTTCAGGCCATGGTTGAAAGAGAAACAAGGCAGAAATTGAAGTGCATCCGATCAGACAATGGTGGTGAATACATTGGGCCATTTGATGAGTATTGTCGCAGCCAAGGTATTCAGCACCAAAAGACAGTTAAGAATACTCCTCAACAAAATGGCGTTACCGAGAGGATGAATCGCACTACTGTGAAAAGAATAAGGTGTTTGCTTTCACAAGCTAAATTGCCAAGATCTTTTTGGGGTGAGGCAATGAGGACTGCGGTTGACGTGATCAATTTATTTCCTTCTTATCCTTTGAATGGTGATGTTTCTGAAAGAGTTTGGACTGGCAAAGATGTGTCTTATGAGCACTTGAGAGTGTTTGGTTACCGAGCTTTTATTCACATTCCAAAAGATGAGAGGTCCAAGCTTGATAGCAAGTCAAGACAATGTATTTTTCTTGGCTATGGGCGTGATGAATTTGGTTATAGATTGTGGGATCCGGTCAACAAGAAAGTCATTCAAAGCCATGATGTTGTGTTTCTTGAAGACCAAATAATTGAAGACTTTGGCAAAGGTGATCAACCGGAGCCAAAATCTAGTGACCTCATTAACATGGATCAATCTCCTCCATCTTCAATTGATGATGAAAATGGGGGAGATATGCAGCCACGTATTGAAGACGTAGAGAATGATGCTAATCCTAATGAAGTTGAGCCAAAAATTGAGGAAGAGCATCCAACTCAAGAACCGCCACCACAACTTGAGTTGAGGAAATCTACGAGGGATCGACAACCTTCAAGAAAGTATCCTCCCAATGAATTTGTATTGATATCCGATCAAGGGGAGCCCGAGAGCTACCAAGAAACAATTTAGCATGCAAAGAAAGATGATTGGAAAAAGGCCATGGAAGAGGAATTGAATTCGTTGCTTGAAAATCACACTTATGATTTAGTGAAATTGCCTAAGGGGAGGAAAATTCGGAAAAATAAATGGGTTTTCAAATTGAAGAATGATGGTAAGAATCTGAGGTGCAAGGCACGTCTTGTTATGAAAGGCTTTAGCAAAAGAAAGGTATTGACTTTGATGAGATTTTTTCGCCGGTTGTGAAGATGTCTTCTATTCGGGTTGTACTTGGCATGACTACAAATATGAACCTTGAAGTTGAGCAACTTGATATGAAAACCACATTTCTTCATGGTGACCTTGAAATTTTTTTTTACATGGAGCAACCGGAAGGTTTTGTAGAGAAAAAGAAAGAAAATTTGTTTGCAAATTGAAGAAAAGTTTGTATGGCCTAAAGCAAGCCCCGCGGCAATGGTATAAAAATTTGACTCTTTTATGATGAATAATGGTTTTTTTAAAACCACTTCGGATCATTGTGTGTTTGTGAAAAATTTTTCGGATGGCAAATTTATTATTCTTATGCTTTATGTTGATGGCATGTTAATTGTGGGTCAAGATTCTACTATGATTAACAGTTTGAAATTAGAGTTGAGCAAGTCTTTTGCTATAAAAGAGTTGGGGTCGGCAAAGCAAATACTTAGTATGAAAATTGTTTGTGATCGCAAAAAGGGGTTGATTTGGTTGTCTTAAGAAAACTACATTGAGAAAGTTCTTGAGAGGTTCAACATGGATAAAGCAAAGCCAGTTGGTTGTCCACTTGTGGGTCACTTCAAGCTTAGTTCGAATCAATATCCTACAAGTGAGAAAGACAAAGAAGAGATGTTGAAAATTCCTTATGCTTTAGCAGTTGATTTTTTGATGTACGCCATGGTTTGTACATGGCCGGATATTGCTCACGCCATTGGTGTAGTGAGTCGTTTTCTGTCTAATTCGGGTAAAAAAAATTGGGCAGCAGTAAAATGGATTTTAAGATATCTTCGAGGGACTTCGAAGGTGTGTTTGTGTTTTGGAGATGGTAAGTCGATGCTTGATGGGTTCACGGATTCTGACATAGCCAGTGATGTTGATTCTAGGAAATCTACTTCGGGGCATTTGATGACTTTTGCAGGGAAAGCTGTGGCATGACAATCTAAATTACAAAAATGTGTTGCTCTCTCAACTACAAAAGTTGAATTTATTGCCATTACGGAAGCTTGCAAAGAAGATTTATGGTTGAAGAAATTTTTTGCAAGAGTTGGGTTCGAAGCAAGAAAAGTATGTGCTTTATTGTGATAGTCAAAGTGCTATTCATTTGAGTAAAAATTCTACTTTTCATTTGAGATCGAAATACATTGATGTGAGATACTATTGGATTCGTGATGTGTTAGATTCGAAATTGTTGTAACTTGAAAATGTTCATACAGATGATAATATTTCAGATATGTTGACTAAAACTTTATCGAGGGGCAAACATCTAAAATTTCAAACTTTGGCGGGCATGGTTGATATCTCCACCTAAGTCGGTAGGAGGAGAATTGTTGGGTATACCTTCTTATTGGAGTATGGAACCCAATTGGTTTATTAAAAGTATTTTAATTTGGTTTGGTTTGGGTATAATATATTTTATATATTATATCTGATTTTTGGAATCCTTATAGGTATTTGATAGTCAATTTGATAGCAGTTGGTGTTTGAATAAAAAAAACCCTAGAATTAACAATATATAAATATTGTTTATGTGCTCCGGAGTGTAGCGAAAATTCTTTTCGGTGAGAGTGCTTGGTGTATAACTCAATTTGGTGGGTTTCAATGGGTGTTGATTGTTGCCGTGAATTTGACTTGGCCAAATTCAAGAATTTGTGTCTTTGGTTGCTACTCTGCTTTGAAGCGTTTGGTTCGATGTTCGGTGTTGATTTGAGTTATTATTTTAGATCTTCTACAATTCTGATTTTGAAGACTTTGGTTCATATATTTAGTGAGGTCTTTCCTTTTATTCATTTGTGATTATTTGGAATTCACCTGAGCGTGATTTTGTGAGACCATTCGTGTCTCGTTTGTAATCGTTTGGAAACTTTTTGGTTGATAGTGGAATCAGATTTCGATCCCGTTGACGTACCTCACATTAATGGAACCACGTAAAATACTTGTGTTACTTTTGATTTAATTTTTTCACATTAATTTTTATTCCGATTGATTAATTTACTTGTAGAAAATCATATATTTTCCCTAACACTAACTATTTATCATTTCTAACAACGATTTTCCAATAAAAGAACAAAGTCAAAAAGGGAAAGGAAAAAAAAAAAGAAAAAAGGTAAATTGTAAAACTTCTTTATTGAATTAGCAAATGACCAGAAAGCCTTTCGGTAAATTTTTCCACAAAGACTTGAAATTATTGGTTACCTTTCATTTTTGTCAGGGTAATGATAATGTATCATCCTTGTCAAATAATTCGGCCACTAGCATAATTAGGGTTGGTTTAAAAGGTGATTTTTTTTTTTTTTTTTCATGGAAACCAAAATGTGATAAAAAAAAAAAAAAAAAAAAGGTAAAAACGTAGAAATGAATTTTTAATTTTTTTTAATGATTTTATGACTTTTAAATTATCAATCTATTGTCAAATGAAGTCTTAATGGAAAAAAAATAAAAATAAAAATAAAAATAAAATAATGTCATGTAGCCAGTAGGGTAATTAAAGAATAAAATAAATTAACCTAATAGGTTGAGATCGGAAATGATTTAGTTGATGAGATATTTTTTTTATTATAATATCTGAGTTTGAGTTTGACGGATCCAATTTCTCTATATCTTAATCTTTCCGCTCCAATTTAGCTTGTGCACCGGTATTACATTATCATATAGTTAGCTCATGACATGAAAGCACACCATCAGAGGTAAATGATTTACACTTCATGGGTTGGCGTAAATAAAAAGTTAATTCTATTTTTATTTTTTAAAATTTTTATGAGATTAAAAAAAATTAATGTGTTTAAGAATAAATTTTTTTAATTGAATTTGTTATACATAATCTAATATTTTTTTTAATCTCATTTTCTCACTCTAAGACACGGAGAAATAGTTCTACATCAATAAATACATATAAGACTCATTCACTTTTGTCTTAATGTAAGAAAGAGAGGTAAAAAATAAAATTATATGTAGCATTTTTCTTTTTAATTGTATTAAAAATCATGAATTACTGAAATGTTTGACAATTTTTTGGTGATTTTTTAACTTTAATAATTTTTTTTATTTTTTTTGACTTCTTATTTTTTTTAATAATAATTAAAAAAACTAAATTACCAAACAGGGCCTCTTTTTGTCATGTTAGCAGAAAACTTTCTTGGTCATGGGTTGGCCGTAGATAATATCACGTTCTGTTTTTTTAATGTTTTCCCCCTAAAGTCGTCATCGTCAACTATGGAAATTAACAAAAACTTTTTACAAAGACTGCTAAAAATTTCAATAACATGACAAATTGACAATTATGAAATTATAAGTTCTCTTCAACTGAAGAAAAATCAGACAAACAGACCAAAGCATAAAGCCTGGCCAAATAAAAAAAAAAACATAAATTTAACAAACATATACCTCCCCATGTTTAGCAATTTGTTTTATTTTTTTGCTAATCATTTGTAAACTTAATGATACTTATACGCAACTAATATATATATATATATATATAGTTGTTTCAACATTAATAAGAACATTGATCTTTAGTAAGGACGCTCTCCAATATAGTTACCCGGGGGATCATAGTTGCAAGACACAAGCCACCATCCATTTTTGCAAAAAACCCTAGCACACCCAAGATGGATTGACTTTCGCCACACCACCTGGGTATAATGTCTGCAATCTTGTCCCCCAACACATGTGTTGGACTTGTAGTCATAGTAAGGCTTCTCTCCAACCCAAAGACTCACTGCATTGGCAACTGTAAACGAACCCGTACCCTTGGCAAGGTTCTCCCCGTAAGGCCCGTTTGAGTGGATGAGATTGCAATCGCCAATCCTTGAATTAGCATAGTTTTGTGCATAGGCAGCTACAGTATTATTCCATGTCAAAGGTCCAACACCCACTTGGGCACGAGCCGCATTTTGGCCATTGAGGTAGTCTTGTTGTGAGTTTTGGGCATGGGAGGGATGAACCAAGGCTATGAGACACACAAAAGCTAATGAAATATTACTCAACACCATCTTGCCTGTTTTTTGGTCTATAACACAGTGTTTACAATGAGGCTTGTTTCATGTGATATTTGTAGGCAAATTACATCAAAAGGGATTTTTAATGCAAAGTTCTATATATAACTTGCACTATATTAAGTCTCATATATTTTATAAATCCCAAAATTTTGGTAGAGCTATGCAAAAGATTAAAAATTTAATTTTTTCAAATGTAACACTAAAAATGGTAACAAAATTTGGCAATACTCACTCATTTGGAAATTTCAATCAAAATAACCTAGTGTGAATTTTTGTAAAGTGTGAAATTTTAAATGTAAATATTCACATTTAAGACCATGAAACAAAAAAGAAGCTATAAGTATGAAATTTCACATTTTCATTCAACAAAATTATTAAAACACCATGACATATAATAAAATATAATTAATATAATAATACAATACTGTTGGCTTATTTTTCCTACGAAGGAAAATATCATAAATGCGAGCATGCCAGCAAGGATTGAAAAATCCTTACAGATTAAATTCAAGCTAATTATCAAGCGATTGCGTTGACGGTTCTTTTGCCTCAACAAGGAGGACTTCAAAATTGCCAAGTGTAGAAAAAAAAAATTAAAAGAAGAATGAGAGACGGAGAAAGACGATTGAGTGAATAATCAAAGTAATAATTACTTACCTCTACTCCTATGCTTCGAAAAGGAAGTGCATAAAATGCTTTGAAAAGAATAAAGCAGAGGTGATGTGATGGAAAAAAGATAAAAAGATAAAAAGATGAATTATTTTTGGGTTGCCAAACTTGGCCTAAATGCTTCAAAGTATAAATGTATGTTAAACTACTCTTAAGATAAGAAAAATGTCAAGAAATATTGAAATCAATTGTCTTTGATTTGAATTCTGGATCCTTTACAATGTAGCCATGAATGACTATTTATAGGCAAATATTTGTAGGAAAAAATTTCCAGCAATAACTACCCAATAACCACTTAAAACTATCCACCCTTCCATCTTCATTCCCACAATGCTACATATCCCTCCATGTTTTCATAACTTCCTTTAACCTCCAATTCATGTTCCATGTTCTCCACTTTATTCTCCATCATCTTTTCACATTTCACAACTTCTTATAACCTCCAAATGAGTAGGAGGATACCACAAGTCCTGCAATTATATAAATAATAAATAATAATAATAATTCCAAATTTATGGGGCTAACAAATACCATAAAAGTCTCCATAAAAAAGGAAAGGTATCATTTATCTCCACCAAAAAGGAAACGTTTATAATACATAATTAAAACACTATGACATACAATAAAATATAATTAACATAATCATATAATACCATGTAAGTCTCCATGAAAAAGGATAGGTATCATTTATCTCCACCAAGAAGGAAACATTTATGATACATATATAACACCAATGCTAAAAACACAGAAAATTAAATATAGAATGGACACAAACGTCTCATACAGGGTGAGTCTTATATGTGAATCTCACACCATGTAGGTCCCATCCATTATATAATGGAAAATATAACATCAATAGAGTTTTAGAAAAATAATTACAAATTAATAAGAAATTTTATACATATTAATAATTAAAATTATAAACTTTTTCATGTATATGTATTTTTTTGTTTCTGACACCACTGAGGCGTAATAACCCTTATATAAATGTACCATATGATGTAAATATTATGCAAATTTCAACCAAAAAAAAAAAAAAAAGAAAAAGAAAAAGAAAAATAAAAAAGAAAGAAAGAGGAGGCTAAAAGGACTTCTTGAATGTAATTACTCATTATTGTAAAAAAAGGAAACATTCATGCCTACAATAAACATAATGATACACATATCATTTAAATCAATAGTAAAAATGCCATTAAATTGTAATAAAATTTTGAAAGAGAATTTTGATTCCTAGCATTCTATATAAGTGGAATTACACGTGTTAATAGATTTTTCATAAAATTCGTCATAAAATAAAATTATACAGTAGGACTTTTCACTAATTTCCCAAATTGGCACCTTTATTTGTATTAAAATAGGAATTTTTTTTAATTTTTTTTTTAATGCTCCTAAATCTAGTTTGTATTATAAGAAGAAGAGAAAAAACAGCAGGAGGATTTGTCCGTGACTAAGACAAAATTTGTACAATTTTCAAATGCAGAAGGTTGTCACAACATTATTCGAAAAATTAATCAAAATCAGATTGGTTCGTTTTGTTAGTCCACGTGCATAGATCATATTGATTTAATAATATTAGCTATATGATTTTATCATGTTTATCTTTTAAAAATTAAATTAGTCTTATTTCAAAATTATACTGATTGTTATTTTTTTAAAAGATTTAAATTATTTTGTTACGATTATTAAATTAATCTAATTGTTTCCATGCCCAGGGGGAGAATCCATTTCTATTTACAATATGCTTAAAATGGTTTATTAATGATAAATAAAATTTGGATGATGACAGTATGAATGGAAATGTCCTGAAATTTATTCCATCGCAACTTTTTTATTTTTTGTTGCAAATCTCCATTTTAGCTTCGAAATTTTTTTGTCACAAAAAAAATAAAATAAATAAAGGATTCACAATAATTACTGGTAGGCGTTCATGCACATACAAAATTTGTACAACGAGTGCTATAACATTTCAATAAAATGACATATTTATGAAATTATAAGCTCTCTTTAACAAAAGAAAAATCAAACAATTAAAGAGAACAAAGCACAGAGCCAAAATTACACTTATTTTAACTCAAAACCATGACATAGGAACATACCTCCCCATCTTAGTTTTATTTTTGTGCTAATCATTTGTAAGCTTATTTGTAAATGTATGCTAGTAATATATATAAATAGCATGCATACAATTATTAAGTATACCAATCTCTAATAAGGACGTTGTCCAATATAGTTGCCTGGGGGATCATAGCTGCAGATCACAAACCACCAACCGTTATTGGTACACTGAACCCTAGCGCACCCAAGGCGAACCGAGTTTTTCCATACCACCTGGGTATAATGCCTGCATTCTTTTCCCCCAACACATGAGTTGGAGTTGTAGTCGTAGTAAGGCTTCTCTCCCACCCAAAGGTTCACTCCGGCAGTGCCTGTAAATGAACCACTGCCCTTAGCAAGGTTCTCCCCATAAGGCCCACCGGAGTGGACGAGATTGCAATCACCCATCCTCGAATTGGCATACCTTTGTGCATAGGCGGCAACGTTGTTGTCCCATGTCATAGGTCCAACACCCACTTGGGCACGAGCTGCATTGTGGGCATTGAGGTAGTCTTGTTGTGAGTTTTGGGCATAGGAGGGATGAACCAAGGCTAAGCTCATGAGACATAAAAAAGCTAATGAATGCTTACACAGCACCATCTTGGCTTTTGGTCTAGAATACAAAGATTTCACAAGTAATTGATGGGAAATGAGGCTCGTTTGAGGGAATATTTATAGGAAAATTTAACTTTGAATAGTATGTGGAAAAGAGAAACCATTAGCTATAGTCATCCACACTTCTCCCCTGGACAGAAACCTTCTATTTTGAGATCGTGTGTTTATATGATGATTTTAATTTTTATTCAGATTTCACGTAAAATTTCAAAAGTGCTTACACAGCACCATCTTGGCTTTTGGTCTAGAATACAAAGATTTCACAAGTAATTGATGGGAAATGAGGCTTGTTTGAGGGGATATTTATAGGAAAATTTAACTTTGAATAGTATGTGGAAAAGAGAAACCATTAGCTATAGTCATCCACACTTCCCCCCTGGACAGAAACCTTCTATTTTGAGATCGTGTGTTTATATGATGATTTTAATTTTTATTCAGATTTCGTGTAAAATTTCAAAAGTACCTCTACTGATTTTGAATGACATTCACATCAGGAACTAAGTATAACAGATTACATAATTTAGAGACCAAAATGAAATAATTAAAAAATTTAAGATTAAATACTAGGAACACATGTTGTGGGAAAATTATTCATTGCTTCTGAGGCATGCTGATATGGTACTCCAACTTGATTTTTATTGGTTGAAACAGTGAAACCCACCATTTTTTTGGGTCTCTTTATACTTGTCCTTCAATGAATGGTGTGGAGTAATATTCTAAGATCAACCAATAATCTAGTCTTGCAGATCAGGAGGGTCTTGGACAAAAATTGGGAATGTAGACTTAGCTATATTGCTTCGGAGATAAATGGATGTGCAAATCAAATAGTTAGGGAGGCGATTCAAGGGGATGCATAGTTGATAATAGTGGAGGTGCCGTCATCAAGTCTGAAACAACTTCTTGATCAGGAGACGCCTGATTGGACAGTTTCTTAATTTGTTCCTTGGCTTAGGCCTCTATCTTTTGATTGGCCAGTTTCTTAATTTGCTCCTTGGCTTAGGCCTCCATCTTACCCAAAAAAAAAAAAAACTCCTCCATGGTGTGGGGTCCACATGATGTGGGTACATGTAGGACTTGTCCCTTATGAGACATATGTGTCTCATTTTGTGGTTGGTGTATGTACACCTAAACTCATTGTTTAACAAGTTGTATATTTTGAAAACTTGTCAGGTGACAACATGATAAGTTTGAGAATATCTCCCTCTTCACTTTTTTCCTTAAATTGTGATTTGAGTCGTATTAATTAGTTGATTGCTTGTAGAGCTGCAAAGATTATAAAAAGTTTAAATTCAAAATGAATTTCTTCTCGATGCTAAACTCTACTTTTGATTTTTAATTTTATTTTGATATTGAGTATATCAAAGGAGATTAAGAAACTCCATAATAAATTTCCAATATGACATATTACTAATTTCAACAGATTAATTAGTGGTGGGAATTTTATCTAAATGAGATCACCATTTTGTGTTAGGAAATGGTCACGTATAGCCATCACTGGGTCATGGTCAATTGCGTGAACCATAGGAAGTTAGTGGAAAAAGATAACGTAAAAAGGATTGAAAGAAAAATATTATTATTATTATTATTATTATTATTTTGGGTGATGTGTGTTTGTTTGAATAATCAAAACGAGGAATATATATAGTGCAAATGACTTGTTTAAGAATATCAACTTTATCGGTGTCCAGAGGAATATCAATGTACTTGACATTCTATTAAATGAGTCAGGATTGGATTTAATCTTAATCTTTGGTTATATTTTTTGTTGATTATTTTTATGATTCATTAAAATTACTTTAGACAAAAATAAATGTCAATAAATAATAGTTATCTCTTCTAAATGGAGGGAGTGATGTACGCAAGTGAGATCATCACTAAGATAAATATGCACTGAAATTATTATGTAAGTAAAATCATCAATAATGTAAATAAATAAAGTTGTTAAATTCAAAATATAATTTTGAAATCCACCTCCTCTTATATAAATAGGCAATCTTGCCTTCAGTAGTAATAGACAAATAAATTCTTACCCTTAAAGGCCTCATTTTGAAAGTTGGCTATTTTAATAGGTTATTTTAGCTTTTAACTATTTTAATAGGTTAAAATATTTGTATTTGAGAATAAGGTTAGATTTTTTTGTAGTTAAATATGATATTTGTGAAAAAAAAAAAATAATTATAAATTTGATGTACTATTTTATCTTATTAATTATTTTAACTTATTTTATATTTTTGTGAATTTTAACTAAAAAAACCAATTTTTGACTTCTCAAAAGTCTTCATACTACCTTTAACTAACTTCTCTAACTTTGCCTAACTCCATAAATATCATAAATATTAGTCTTGTATATGTCCATTGATAGGGCAGAACAGTCCGTGATCTAAGGATATATAGGGGCTTTAACATACGATAAGCATATAAATTTTTTAGAATAATGGGAAATAAAACAAATAATTACAAAAATTAATGAGTAGAAATTACCAATCAAACGTTTAAAATATTAAGATAAATTATGATAGTAGTTCTGTATTTTATTTCTTGTGTCATTTTAGTAGATGTACTTTTAATTAGTTTGATTTGATCCTAAATTTATAATTTTGTCTTAATTTGGTGCAACTAATTACAACTCTTAATATTTTTTTAATAAAAAATATGCACATAAGTAACACGTACCATGTTTTTAAGAGTAAAATTATAAATTTACTAAACTCAGTTAGTTAATATCAACTAATTTAGTGATAAATTTTCTTAAAAAACACTAACAATATTATTAATTGGAACAAATTGAAACAAAATTTAAAATTAAGATTTAAAATTGAGTCTATTAAAAGTGGATGGACCAAAATAACATAAGAAATAAAATAGAGGAAACATGTGTCAAAACACAAAACATAGAGAAGGATACTTACAAATACACAGTGTATACTAAACTTGGTCTTGCTATTCAAGCTCTTCACCAAGTTCTGATTCCAATGATTTTTGTTTTTTTTCTTTCATTTCTTTCGATATGATATTTAAGTTTTACATGGGTATGAGTCTAAAATTGGTTTTAATCTTAGCCTTTCATTAAATTTTTATTGACTATTCTGTGATTCATTCTAATTCTCCAACATTATTTGATTATTTTTGTTTTCTTAATTTTTTAAATATTATATTCAACTTTTTTAGATGGGTATGAGAGTCTAAAATTGAATATGCAACGCAATGCACGCATCTTCCCAAAAAACGCAGAGTTTGGTTCATACTGTGAATTTTTAAAAATAAAATAAACTATATATATGTACTTGAAAAATAAAATGTGAGGTTCACAAAATGAAAATTGTGTTGGTGGTAGAAAAAATAAAATTGTGTGCTCTTTCTTCTTTCTTTGGTTGGTGGTTGGTGGTTGGTATTGGTCATTGGGCTGATAGAATTGTGTTGGTGGTAGGGATGATTACGGGTCGAGTTTGTAGTAAGCTGTCCCTGTCTTGTATCATATCGGTAGTAGGGTAAATTGGAGGATATTAGGGGCGGACGGGGTGGGAGACGGGATTATTTTGTAAGTTAATGAATGATAATATTAACAAAATTTAAAAAAAAACGCAGAGTTTGGTTCATACTGTGAATTTTTAAAAATAAAATAAACTATATATATATACTTGAAAAAATAAAATGTGAGGTTCACAAAATGAAAATTGTGTTGGTGATAGAAAAAATAAAATTGTGCGCTCTTTCTTCTTTCTTTAGTTGGTGGTTGGTGGTTGGTATTGGTCATTGGGCTGATTGAATTGTGTTGGTGGTGGGGATGGTTACGGGTCGAGTTTGTAGTAAGCTGTCCCTACCTCGTATCATATCGGTAGTAGGGTAAATTGGAGGATATTAGGGGCGGACGGGGTGGGAGACGGGATTATTTTGTAAGTTAATGAATGATAATATTAACAAAATTATAGATAATATGATATATTATGAATAATAATTTATACTTTATGGGAATTATAAGATATAAGATAAAAAAAATGAATAATAATTAATATTAATTATAATATTTTAGTGTTTTAATTTTATTGTAATAAAAAATTAAATTATATATTATATATATAAATATATTTAATAAATATAATCAGAGGCGGGCTTGTATAGAACATGGTAAGAAAAGCAAAACTCAGAGGAAAATGACCATCCCCAGTTAGTGAATTATTATTGTCTAGTTTAATTAAAATTTTCTCATATACATAGATTATTTCGTGGGAAACTTATTTATAAGTCCTTTTTCAAACACTTATGGTAGGTTAAGTCCTGTGTAATTTCTTATAGAGTCTCAAGTCCTATTTAGATAGGAATGTATTCCACAAGATTCTACATAAACGTAACGTGACGTAATACTTACATAAACGTAACGTGACGTGACACTTACATAAACGTAATGTGGCACTTACATAAAGGAAACGTAACGTAACGTGCCACGTTACGTTTCGTAAACTTAATGAGTTTTTATTTTTTTAAATTGAATGTGAAAATGTTGCTGGTTTATGTTGGTGTCACGTTACGTTTCATATAAATATGATTTATGGTAACATTGAATTTCCTATATAGGAAATTGAATGTTGCCATAGATCATAGATGTCACGTTACGTTTATGTAGATGTCACGTTACGTTATGTCTATGTAGATATGATATATGGTAACATTCAATTTCTTATATAGGAAATTGAATGTTGCCATAGATCATAGGTGTCACGTTACGTTTATGTAGGTGTCACATTACATTACGTTTATGTATGTTACCATAGATCATAGATGTTACGTTACGTTTATGTAGGTATCACGTTACGTTTATGTAGGTATCACGTAACACTACATTTATATAGATATGATCTATGGTAACATTCTTATATATGATTTTACTATTATTTATGATTTTACTCAGTGGAGAATCTCTGAGTCCCGTGATTGATGGCGTTGGTCACGGACATGCCATAAATGTGGCTACAATCTCGGGCAGTAACGCATATTCACCCACGTCTAATAATTTTGAATCTTCGAATGGGCGGGAGGCTAATGCAAATGAAGGGCAGGGGCCTCAATCTACGCAGTCCAGTTTGGGCCTAGATGGGACTACGCACCCGGTTAATGAGTCCGGTATGACAGCCCAGATGCCTTCCCTGGATCCTATTCGTCTGATGGAGGTTGAGGATTGCCCACGGACTGCAGCAGTGTTGCCCAAAAAGAAATGGAAAAGGATGGCCCGTCAGCATATGGACTCCAATACGGTTCACAACCCTGTTACGGGATCCAAGAGAGTGCTTGAGGAGGTAGCAGTACCGAATGAGAACCTGGATGAGGAAACCGTGGCTGTGAAGGATGGGAAAAGATTGTGTGTGCATGGGGGGGATGCCATCAACCCATATAACATTATTCCAAAGGTGTGTGTGCATGGGGGTGATGCCAGCAACCCATATAAAATTATTCAAACGGTGGAGGCTGAATTTCAGCCCCGCCGAACCCAATGAATGTGATATGTTGGAACTGCCGCGGGCTTGGGAACCCACGGTCAGTTCGATCTCTTCAGTATCTACTGAAGATGGAAGTTCCTGGGCTGGTTTTTCTCATGGAGACCAAGCTCGATTCGAAGCGTATGGATGGGATCCGGCAAAAACTGGGCTTTTGTGGTGGTTTTTATGTTAACCGAGTTGGACTTGCGGGTGGACTTGCTTTGTTATGGTCAGCAGGTATTAAAGTTAGTGTGAAAAGTTATTCGATTGGTCATATTGATGTCTTTGTAGACGCTGGTTTAGGAGACCAACCTTGGAGATTTACGGGATTTTACGGACACCCGGAAATGGCACAACGGAAAAATTCATGGGCATTATTGCGTAGACTAGCAACATGCTTCCAAAGGCCTTGGCTTTGTGCGGGCGATTTCAATGAAATTTTGTTTAGCCGCGAAAAGTGTGGTGTCATGGGGCGTACCCCATCCCAAATGGAACATTTTCGGAATGTGATCACAGATGCACACCTGGCTGATTTGGGTTTTGTTGGGCCAATTTTCACTTGGTCCAATAACCGTAGTGGCAACGCTTTGGTTCGAGAGAGATTGGACCGTGGGTTTGCTAATAATGCTTGGCAACTCTTGTTTCCATACGCAAAGGTTTATCCTATAGCGTGCACATCCTCGGATCACCTACCGATCTGTGTTGACATTTGTGGGGCTAAAGATAAACGTCAACCTACTGCTAGGGACCATCGCATGTATCGGTTTGAAGCTATGTGGCTACGGCATGCAAGTTGTGAGCAAATAGTTGCCGATAATTGGTTGTCTTCTTCCAATGGGGATGTTCGAAATTTGGTCTCTAATATTACAAGTGTAAGTTCTTCGCTGCGTCGGTGGGATCGTAATGTCTTTGGGTGTGTTAAGCGACAGTTGAAGGAGAAAACCGAGCAATTACAGCAGTTACTTACGCACAGTTCCAATTCTCCGAACGATGATGCAGACATGGATAAGCTCCGTAGTGATATTGATGAGATGTTGGAACGAGAATCTATTTTTTGGGGTCAACGAGCTAGGGCTAATTGGCTTAAGGATGGGGACCGCAATACTTCGTTCTTTCACTCCAAGGCCACCCAACGTCATAAGAAGAAGAAAATTGATGGCATTGTTGATCCTAATGGCATTTGGCAGGAGGATCAGAGAGTGATGGAGGACAATTTTGTGAATTATTTTCAGGAATTATTTTCGGCGGGTGAGAGACTGAACATGGGGCCAGTATTGCAGTTGATTCAGGCGAGAGTTCCCGATCACAGTGCATCTCATTTGAGTAGACCATTTTCTGAAGTCGAGCTCCACCATGCGCTGTTCCAAATGCACCCAACAAAGGCTCCAGGGCCTGATGGTAAGCCTGCTTTATTCTTTCAAAAATTTTGGCCTGTGGTGGGTCCTAGTGTTACTTCTGCTGTGCTTGGGGTGTTGAATGGGGATGATGAAATTTCACATATAAATCATACTTTCATTGTATTGATTCCTAAAATTAAGAATCCCAAGCTCATGTCAGAGTTTCGGCCAATTAGCTTGTGTAATGTGGTTTATAAAATAATTGCAAAAATGTTGGCCAATCGTCTTAAAGAGGTGTTACCTTCTGTCATTTCCGATACTCAAAGTGCGTTTATTCCGGGCCGTCTCATTACTGATAATGCGTTGGCGGCATTTGAAGTGTTCCATTTTCTTAAGAATAAGAGGGCCGGAAAGGATGGTTGCATGGCATTAAAACTTGACATGAGTAAAGCCTATGACCGAGTGGAATGGCCATTTATTAATCAGATGATGCTCCTGCTAGGACTTCCGCAACGATTTGTGCAACTAATTATGAATTGTGTGTCCACTGTATCGTTTTCCGTGCTTGTTAATGGAAAGCCTTCTAGCATGTTTTACCCAACAAGGGGTATCCGCCAAGGGGATCCGCTTTCGCCTTATTTGTTTACTATTTGTGCGGAAGGAATGTCGGCACTTCTTGACCATGCCATGGCCGCTAACCGGCTATCCGGAATTTCAATTTGCCGGGGTAGTCCAGGAATGTCGGCACTTCTTGACCATGCCATGGCAGCTAACCGGTTGTCCGGAATCTCAATTTGTCGGGATAGTCCACGCTTGTCACATTTATTTTTTGCCGATGATAGTCTTCTATTTGCGGCTGCTAAGGAAGGGGAGACAGTTGTTTTGAGAGAGATTCTCCACAAATACGAGCAAGCATCGGGGCAAAAAGTTAATTTCCAAAAATCGGCGATTTGCTTTAGTAAAAATACGGATTTGGTTAATCAGCAAGTGGTGACATCTACTCTTGGGGTGGGGTCATTGGCGCCGTATGGGAAGTATTTGGGATTACCATATTGTGTGGGGCATTCAAAGCGCGCTGTTTTGGGGTTTGTCAAGGAGCGCGTATGGTCTCGTCTAAATGGTTGGAAGGAAAATTTTTTATCATTGGCGAGTAGAGAGGTCCTCATTAAGTCTGTTGCTCAAGCCATACCCACTTATATTATGTCTTGCTTTCGCCTTCCAGATGGAGTGTGTCATGAAATCGAGTCTATGGTGTGCAATTTCTGGTGGGGACAAAAAGAGGAAACCCGTAAAATTCATTGGACTAGCTGGAAACAATTGTGTAAATCTAAATTACGGGGTGGTATGGGATTCCGGTGCCTTCAACATTTCAATTCAGCTTTGTTGGCCAAACAGTGTTGGCGATTAGTGCAGCGACCTCAATCTTTGGTTGCGCGGGTCTTTAAGGCTAGGTACTTTCCTCAAACTTCATTTCTCGATGCTTTGGTCGGGAGCAATCCATCTTTCACCTGGAGGAGTATAGTCGGATCTCAAAGTCTATTAAATGTTGGGCTTCGATGGCGTGTTGGGAATGGTGTCAAGCAATTCTTTTCCCATCCGGGATTAATTTGAAAATCGATTGTAGTTGTTAATGTACACTAAACCTAACCCACTACCCTAACCCACTACATTCACTCCACTAAACCTAACACACTTACCATCTCCACTACCACCCACCACCTCCACTACCATCCACTACCACCACTCACTTACCTCACATCTCTCCTATATAATAGCTTGTAACATACAAATCAATATATATCAATCAAAATATCAATCAATAATACATTTATTTTAACAATTTTAAAATTCTCTATGTATAGATTAGTCATAACAAAAAAAATAATAATAAATTGATTTAATTGTCTAGCCGTATCATTTTATTAAATTTATCTTAAAAAGTTTATAAGTATGATTATGAAATAGACTATCTAATTTTTTGAAAATAAATTTGAAAAAATTATGTGCTTATGAATATTTGATGAATTTGATTTTAGTTTTGGCTTTGATTTTTTTCTTCTTCTTTTTTGAATGTTATAGACAGGGAATTATAAAATAAATTATTTTGATTATTAAAGTGGAGCTCGTGATAGCCCTACGGACCCAAACAGGTAAATTCTAATTAAACAAAAACTCTATCAACCCACTATAATGGTTAGGAAAATTATCATGAAAGGTAATTGAGATTTAATTGATGTATTGTAAAGTTTAAGTATAAAATGAATTCAGACCATATATTATTATTTCTGGGTAAAATTATGAGTAAATTTTGTAAGTTTGTAGTCTTAATCCTAATTGAAATAGCTAATGGAGCAACAATTCTAGAAAGTTGGCCATGTGAGGGTTTCATTTTCGTTTCTTTAAAATACAGAAAATGTGAAAACTCAAAGGAACACTTGTTTTGAAAAACTGTTTTCAGATGATTTTTTTTTTAAGCTAAAAAAAAAAAAGAAAAAAAAGAAAAACTGTTTTCAAGAAAAATTTCTGAAACACTCCTCTTCTAGAAACGCTTTTAAGTAATTTTTTTGAATTTTTAAAATCTGTCTTTGTGTAAAAATGAAAACAAGTGTTTTCAAGATTTTCATTATTTTTTTTTAAATAAAAAGAACGAAAACACTGAAAATAATAATAACTTTTCACCTCGCTTCAGAAGCTTTTATATTTTTCAAAATAATAAATTTAAAATATAAAATATATATGTTTTATTTTTCACCGAAAGTTTGATAAAATTATATATATATATCACAACATTTTTCTGTAACTAAATGATACTATAGAGAAATAATCTTATTTAATGCCACTAGAGAAAAGAAAAAGAAATAAAAAAGAAGAGAGATTTAAAGTAATAATAATGATGATGATAAAATAACACTACTTTGTTGCCATAGATTGAAGACAAAAATATAAGTAGTACAATTAGGAACGTTGTGGTTTTTTTTTTTTTTTTTGACCTTGACTTTAATGCTCTCCATTTTATAGATAAAATCAAAATCTCTATTTTATATGAATATTTTAAAAAAAAATTAAATTGATTAATGGAGGTTTAAAAATATAAGGATGTTGTAATTATAAACACTGATGTTGAATTTTTATGATAAATAATACTTGGGACCTCTAAAATTTGTGACCCCACAATTCCTAATTGATTAATGACCACTCATTGTTTATTTATTTATCTTTTTTTTTTCTCTCTCTCCTCCCTCTCTCACAAATGTGTATGGGGTGTGGGATCCTGGGGTCCTATCACCTCTGTTTTACGATATGTTATAACTTTATGTATTAAAATGGGGTCTCTAATTTGCAACTTTAATTTGCACTCTTGCCAATAAATATTGGGTCATTGTCCTACAACTTATTCTAAGTTAGAGAGAGAAAAAAAAAATAATAATAATCTAAAGTCACATCTTCTCCGCATAATCAATTTACTCAATTTATTTTAATTATTTTTTAGTCATAAATTGTAAACAAAAAGTTACAACAAAAAACGATGAAGACTCCCAAAAAAACATATACAAACATACTTTAAAAATTACACCAAATATACCAACTACAGCAGACAAACAACTCTTGAATATTCTTCGTAATATAGGCATGCAAAGCCATGTAACAACATTTATTTCCTCTCCATATTCATTAGTTACTACATAACCATGAAACACACATACACATTTATATAAGATCTCTAGTAATTGACCTTAGAACATAATTAAAAACCACCCTAGTAAGGCCGTTCGCCCACATAATTTCCTGGAGGATAATAGTTGCAAGTGACAAACCACCCCTGATTCTGGCACTGAACCCTAGCACACCCTATTTGTGCGGTGTTGCTCCAAACAACTTGAGTGTAATGCAGGCACTCACCACCCACACATGAATTAGAATTGTAGTCATAGTTTGCCTTCTCATCCACCCACATCTTCACTGCATCCGACACTGTCAACTCACCGGAGCCTCCAGCGAGGTTCTCACCATATGGTCCCTGAGAATGTTGCATGTTGCAATCAGCACTTCTTTGAGTAGCATAGTTTAGGGCATATGCCGCGACGGTGTCGTTCCACGTCACGGGCTGGACCCCAACTTCTGCACGAGCTGCATTATGGGGTGCAAGGAAGTCTTGTGGGGAATTTTGGGCTAAGGAGAGATGAGCCATGATCAAGGCCATGAAGGAAACAATTACTAGTGAAATTTTTGAAAACTCCATTTTGATTTCCTCTTGTGCAATTGGGAGGTTTGGTTTAAGGGTATATTTATAGGCTTAGTGTTGGAAAAGTTACCATGGAAAATAGTCCTAGGCAAATTTATCCATGCTCACGAGGAAACCTATTAATGTGTCATAACAATTGTCCAAATTCACAAAAGGGAAAAAAATAATAATAATATTATTATAAATTATGTGGTTTATTAGCAATGGCTATGAGGAATCATGGAACTTTATGAGCAATCAAAGGAACACTTTTTTATTTGATTCACAATCAGAGGAAGACCTAGAAAGTGATTTATGTGTCCCAATGACTACAAAATGAAGAAGGTGTTCACATGTCTAAGTTCTATAATTTTCTATGAGCTGAGATTGACGGTGATGATTGTTATGATATATACTGCAAAAGCAAAGCATACCACTATTAGTGAGAGAGACTGGCAATGATTTGAATATTACCTTATCTATGTCACCATGATTCATGAGTGATGTAAATATGATTTAAAGAGGATCTAGTTTTATACATTTAATCTACTGGAATTGTTAGGTTGATCACTTATGTATACTCTTTAACTAAGAAGTTAAGGAGTTGATCATTATAAAAGGTCATTACAAAACTTTATTGTACTTATTGAGTTTGTTTCCTTTCATCATGACTCTTTCCTCCTCCTGTCTTGTGTTGGTGGTTGGCATTGGTCATTGAGCCAATAAATTTGTGTTAGTGTTTTATAATTATTTTTTTAATCTTTTGTCTATTGCAAGAATAATATATATAAATAAATAAATTGAGGGGTACATTTGATTTTACGCCATTGGCGGCCGGTTTTTAGCAATGTAGATAGACCACATTTTCAGCAATAATTGAAGGATGAACATGAAATGTTTTGGGAATTGCAAATCAGATTTTAAAAAAAAAAATTAACAACAATAGCAAAAAAGTCTTGTTAATGTACACTCTTAGAATACATGTTAAAATGAATTTAAAATATTATATAATTTTTATTACACTCATTTTCATATAGAGGAGTATAACCGGGCAAGTTTGCAGACAGTTATGTTAACTAGCCCGGTCGAGGTTTGGCATCTATTTGACCAACCGAGTGTCAGGGACGTGGTCGCTGCTGACCACGTCGCTCGGTAGTAGAAGAGCTTTGGACAGATCGAAGGCGAGCAGATGCTCTTTGTCAGCCTTGATCGAAGCCGTTGCTGGGATGTCTTGACCCCGGTGTTTCAACTGTGGACGCCAGGCCGGCACTGGGACGGGGGCGTCAGATGGATGCTCGGTAGTGAGCTCGGCGACTAGCTCGGTGGATGGGTCTACCCGAGCTCTTTTACCGGCACGTCGTGCAGAGGGTTCTCGGCTGGATTGCTCGGTCGCTTGAGAGGCAAGGGCGACCACAACGCCACTGGATTGACCGGCGGCTGGCGAGCGAACTACAACGCTCGGCAGCTCGGCGGATATGGCGGTGAGCAGGTTCTTGATTCTGCTGTGCTTGGCCATTTCTTGTTCCTCGGTCAGGCGAATGAGGGGAACGTCTGGCAGAGTAAGATCCGGTGGAGGTGTTGGAGCTCGGAGGAAGTTAGTAACTTTACTCCAACGGGGAGCGGAGTATCTGTATGTGGGACTGTAGCCGAGCAATTGATTGCAATCTCGGTCGCGGTAGCGAAGCGCGGTCCTGATTGCCTCTACGTTGGGGAAATTATAGTTGGCTTGTAAGGCTTGGATGACTGCAAAAGAAACAAGGAAGAGAATGATTAAGGTACAGAATCATCAAGAAAGTGTATTAACCGAGATAATTTGTGCGGCCTACATGTGCTCCCAAAATTTTTGCTAATCATCCAGCCCGGTACCTCGGCTGTCTCGTAATTACCAGACACCCAGAAGAAATCATCGTCATGAAGGTCCTTGTCTGGTGTGCCGGTCACGATTTTTTCTCTGCCCGGCCTAATCTTGAGATAATAGGAGAGACCGTCGCCGGTGTGGCCTAGGGTGTATTGGCGCAGGATCTCGGCTAAACCTAGGCTAATGCCTAACCGGTTGTTTAACTCGTGCACGCCGTTTATTATCCGATAAGTGTTGGTAGACACTTGGGTGGGTGCTAGCCCGGTTCGGCGTAGGAACTCGGTGATGAGTGGGTTCAGAGGGAAGCGGAGTCCTCCTTCGACGACCGACAGCACGGTGAAGGGGCATTGTTCTGTTCTACCCCAAGGCGTGGTCTCTTCTTCTGCGAGCTTCAGGTGAACATCGGCCGGGACGCCGTACTCCTCCCTGAACGCAGCTAGCGCGGCAGGAGTATCCACTAGGAAGCGGAATTTCCCCATTTGTGGCCGGCTTAGTATATCCCGGCTGAGGGGTTTGGCACTTTGGTATTTGGTTGTTGCTCGGTCCTGAGAGCCTCAGGAATGACAGTGGTTCCCTTGGACTCTGCAGGAAAAAGGATGGCAAGTGTAAGTGTGAGCGCGGTCACGTAAAAGGAGCTGGACTTTAGCTCGGTCATGAGGAGTGCCAAACCACCTCGGTTATCTATTCTAACTAAGGAGCCCGGTCGCCCAAGCAGACCAGATATTAGCCCGGTTGAGCGACCAAGTCCTTTTGTTATCTCGGTTTTTGCTGGGGTTGAGACAAACGTGTTATTTGCTCGGTTAGGTTGGTTTTTTGGATCAAAGGAAGACCAGAAGCCCGGTTCGCCCCAGTTCTTCAGTGTTCTTCAGGAAGATGAAGAACACCAAGAACAGTGGGAGGTTTGGGACGGTTTCTATGGCCTATGCCCTAAGAGCTACGTTTTTGTACCCTAATGTGTGTAATATGAAAGAAAATAGCAACTCAAGAGGGATCGAAGGTCTTACCTGTGAAGGGCATGAGCTGTTCTTCCAATCACGAAGAATGGCAGTCGAGGCAATTGAGAAGAAAAGGCTTGAGCTTTGAAGCGTCTGATAGAATAGAAGCAGTAGGAAGAAATGGTGTAAGGGGGGTCTTGTTTATGTAAGCACGAGAGGCCGCCCAAATTCAAATTCTGGAAAAAACGGCGGGTTAGCTGCTCGATGATCAATGGTAGCCCGCCACGTGTCCCCATTTATGGCGACGTCAGGACTGAAGCGACGGGTTGAAGAGTCGAAGAGCCAACCGAGTTACTTCTGAAGAAGAGGACGTCGGCCGAGGCGTATAACCGGGCAAGTTTGCAGACAATTATGTTAACTAGCCCGGTCGCCCTTTGGCATCTTGAAGACCGGAGAAGTGTTATCTCGGTCGAAGTGAGTAATCCCAGTCACGCTCTCGCGGACGGAATTAAGGGCCAATTGAGAGGGTGATTTATGATCTGGAGTTGGGCCGAGGTAACGGCCGAGCAGGTTGAGAGCCCAACGGTGCATGGGGCCGAGATGATAGACTATCCGCCCAGAGATGGGCTGCCAGAACTTGGGCCGAGTGTGTGTCGCTCCAGACCGTATAGAAGCTGCTCGGCAAGGCAGTGCTCGGTTGGACCGAGCTGCTTGATCAGGCGATGGACAAAGCCAGACAAGCTGAGTGACCGGCGCCCGGAAAGGCGTGGTCAGCCGAGATAACTGTTTGACCGGCAAGAAGGCCGACCACAAGGGGTGCCCGGGCTAGGCTCTGCCGAGATGCCGCCTAGCCCGGTCCTCCTTGGGTTTATCCAGTGAGGTGCTTGGGTATGAAGCATGGCACGGCAGTGGTAGAGCAGCCCGGCCGCTGAGCTCCTGCTGAGTAGGCAGGCAGTTGAGATTAGGTGATGATCGACAAGATTTATGCTGACAGATCGGATAGCGGAGCCACGTGTCAGGAGATGACTGAGAGTGGATATGGGGCGCAGAGGGTATATAAGCATGTCTGCGCCCCCCATACGCGACACACAAACACTTTTGTAAGGAATTCTTACACTCAAACACCCTCCCCTTCTCTCTATCTGTCCTAAGGTGTGTGCTAATTTGATCGTCGGAGGGTTTTTCCGGCCACACACCGCCGGGTAGCTCACCATTCTTTGCGCGCAGGTGATCGGACATAAACGGAGCTCGGAAGAAAGGAGTACGGGCTTGCCGGAATATTTGCTCCCCGTACAGAAAATAATTATGTAAGTAATGTAAATAAATAAGGTTATAAATTTCAAAATATAATTTTGAAATCCGCCTCCTCTTATATAAATAGGCAACCTTACCTTCAATAATTGACAAATAAATTCTTACCCTTAAAAGTTTCATTTGGAAAGTTGACTATTTTAACAGGTTATTTTAATTTTTTACTATTTTACTAGGTTAAAGTATTTATATTTGAGAAGAAGGTTAAATTTTTTTATAGTTGAATGCGATATTTGTGAGAAAAAGTTAAATGATTATGAATTTGATGTGACAATTTATTTTATTGATTACTTTTTACCTATTTTATCCTTCATAAATTTTAGAGAAAAAAAATCAATTTTTAACTTCCCAAAAGTCTTCTTACTACCTTTAACTAACTTCTCTAACTTTGCTGAACTCCATAAATATCATACATATTAGTCTCTGTAGGAGAGGGTTCAAGAAAGGAGTTGGAAAATTCGAAGATCGAATTCTCTAGAATATGATGAGAGGCTTAGATTCTTCAATAATCTCAACTTAGGAACACAACAACAATGGAGATGATGGAGATAAGAGATTGGGTGAAGAAGAAGGCAAAATAGCTAGAGAGAGAATAATGGCAACGCTCTCCCAGGGATCTCCCACTTTCACTCTCAAGGTTGATAATGGAGAAGGGAAATTAGTTCTTTCCCAAGAGTTAAAAATCTCCAAAATCCATCCCTTGTAAAGCTATGGGTGGGTGCTATTTATAGGCACCTCATGATGTAGGATGGAGCCCATGTGCAAGGCACATGGGAGATATTCTCTCTAACCACCTTGTCCGAGGAGGTGACCATAAGGCAATTTTAGCTCTCCGTCAGCCACCCATTCCTTAACTAGAGCTTTCACTTCCTCGATTCCACATGGATAAGAAACATTCCCCTTTTCACCATTATATTGCTTTCTTTTCTGGCCCCTATGACCTCCTCCTTGTGAATTTCGGGTATCCGGGGCAGAGGCAGCAGCAACGATAGGTCCACGAGATGACTTGAAACTAGTCTTGTAACTGGCTTTAAATCCGGACTCCTGAGCCTGAGGAATGCTAACTATGGGTAGTAATGCTTGATAAACTTTGCATTGAGCGGGCCAGTTCGGAAGCCGTCTTCAACCCTTACAAGTTTGTAGTACCCGCTTGAGCTCGCCCGAACCACCTTGTAGGGCCCTTCCCATTTTGGAGAAAACTTGGGCAAAGGCTGTCCTCGCATGATTGGGTCTACAATCTTCCATACTAGATCACCTTCTTCAAACTTCCTTGGTACCACAGTCTGGTTATAGGCTCGAGCGATGGACTCATGATACCTTTCCATGACTTTTGCAGCTCTGTCATGCTTTTCCTCTAATGCTTCCAATCTGGTGGTTCGAGGCTCCAATACCATCCCCGAGGCGAGAGCCATCCGAGCAGATGGTTTTTCCAACTCTATAGGTAGCACTGCCTCGGACCCATACACAAAGGAGTAAGGAGCTGCTTGAGTTGGCTTTCTCTTCGAAGTGCGATACGCCCATAGGGCTACTATCAACTGTTCGGACCAAGTCCCCCCAAACTCATCCATCATCTTGCTCAGAATCCTTATCAGTGTCTTGTTTGTGGCCTCCGCTTGCCCGTTCCCTTTTGGATAGTAGGGTGTGGATTTGTGATGCTTCACTTGGTAAGTCTCTAGGAGGCTCTTCACATATTTGTTTATGAAGGGAGTGCCGTTATCCGAGAGGATGGTGTTTGGTACCCCAAATCGGCAAATGATATTCTCCTTGATGAAGTTCGCAACTGCAGGCCCCGTAGCGTTCTTCAGAGGAATTGCTTCGACCCACTTTGTACTCAATTCTGTGGCTGCGAGAATCCACTTGTACCCCTTAGAAGATGTGGAGATGGGCCCTATCAGATCAAAAGCCCAGGTATGGAACGGCCATGGCGTTCGGATACTATGCAGGTCTACAGCTGGAGCATGGATCAAATTTCCGTGTTTCTGACAAGTCTGGCACCTCTTCACGTGATGGGATGCATCTGACTCCATGGTCGGCCAGTAATACCCAAGGTGTATAAGTTGCTCGAACAGCCGAGCCCCTCCTTGATGTTCAATCTCGTGGGCTCTTCCAAGGACTAGATCTGACTCCTCCTTGGAGAGACATCTCAGGGGAGTGCCCTCAATACTTCTTCTATACAGCTTGTCCTGATCAAGAAAGTACCCATAACGTTTTCAAAAACGGATATCATGGTTAGTAGAGGCCGATCTTCGGATCGGGCGAGAGGGGGTGCTCATAGCTGACCTTCCCCAATCGTACCCAAGTTCCCGAGCCGAGGCAACTTTGGTGATGACGGACACGTGGCCTTTGGCACCGAGTCAGGGTTTCCTAAATTCCCCCATTTTAAAATATTTAGGTGGCGACTCTGTATCTGGCAAAGCAGTCCATGTTTGGCACTTCTTTTCAAAAAATCTGTTTCTCAAAACGATTTGCCGGATTTAGACTCTTTGGTTCAAGATTAAGAACCGTGACACAAATCGAGTCCGAACTGTAGCAGCGAGGGCCCCCTTCGCGGGCGCGTCTACAATGAGGCTAAGGGCAATTTTTTCTAACCTCCCAAAACCAGCTGGGAGTGCTGGTTATATAGACAAAAAGGGTGGAAAAGAGGGGGAAAAATGGGGGGGAAAACAATTCAAGTTTCCCCCCAAAAGGCCAAACCCTCGGACATAAGGCCTAGAGGAAAACAAAATTCACTTCTAGGACACACTTGGGGAGGGGGTTATGGCCGGATAGCTAAAAAGGGCAAAAAAGTCATTTCACTAGCTAGGTGGCCGGCCTGCTACTTTCTGGACAAAAAAAATGGGCTGTCGGAAAGAAAAGTGGCCGTTGGGTGATTGGGAAGTCCAATGGTGGCCATTAAAGTGTCCAAATTGAAGCCTCGGAAGTTATCTTTCCAATGGAGCAAACCTTGCATTAAAATTCCTCCTGTGGAAAAAGTTATGCCCTTTTTGGTGAAGCCGCACAGATTTCGGTCCAACCGGAGTGATGCCCTACTTTAATCAACCATATCTCCCCCGTCTGGAATTGGATTTAGGAGATTCTTGAGTGCAAAATGAATCCCCGAAAGTATTATTTCCAACGGTGGTGGCCTCATAGCTTGATTCCAAGTATGCAAATGAATAGGCCCGATTCGGCGAGGGCTGTTCGACTCTTTCTTAACGGTTCATGCCCATTTTCTCCCCCAACTGGATTTCTTCCCTCTTCTCCTCTTTTCTTCGACTCCAAACCCATAAGTAAGGTGTTTTGAAAGATTTTTCAAAGATTTCATCTCTCTTTCATTTATTTCTACTTTGTCCTTGCTCGGTTTACCGAAAAGCGCAACATTTGACAAAATGCGAGCCTCGGAACATCGTAAAAACTTTATTTCAAAAACGTTTTGAAAGAGAGGGTTTTAAGGTCTAAAATCTTTTGATCAAGATTGTTTTGGTCCAAAAAGGGGTATGAAGTTGAGCTTTGACTCTCTCCTTGCCGAAGAAACTGAACCTTTCCCCTGCACACCTTTCTCCATCATATAAACCATCAGTCGCGTCCAAGTCTTAAAGGCAGTAAAAAATGGGGTGTCTACAAATATTGGTCTTGTTTTTGTTGGAGCCTGGTACTGCTGATCTTCACTGTGATGCATTGATGTTCTAGTTTATATTTTGGTGGTTGATGGGCTGTAGTGAATATATGAATTGGGGTGGAGTCTAGTTTGGGAGATGAATCTGATTCTGGTATCTGAATTGATGCAATCAGTGTTGAGTCTGATTTGGGGGTTGAATCTGCACTAATGTTTGCTGTTTCTGGTATTTGTTTTTGGTGTTGAGTTTGTTTTGGTAGATGAGTCTGCATTGAGGCACTGATGAGTCTATGCTGGTGCTCTGGTTTGGTGCTTTGCAATTTTGCCCTACTGCTCATACTGGTTGGCTGTAGGTGGTAGTTGGTAGTTGTTCTATTTTTTCTGTTTCCTTGGTTGGTTGCTCACAAACTCTGGGGATGCTAACAAATGATAGGACAAGCTTTTTGGTGCCAACATAGTTGGGATGATTTAGTTCATTGTAATGCTTTAGTACTTGCCTTTCTTTATTGATGTAAATTCTTTTGTTCTTTGTAATGTGCTTTTTATCAATGAAGTTTCTTTGTTTTGCCGGTAAAAAAAAAAAAAAAATATGAGGCAACTGAGGCTAGTTTCATCAAAGTGCGAAGGTGTGTTCTTATGAGCTTAACAGATTAGTGTGACAATCACCTCCTTAATTAAGCAAATTAATTCTATTGATTATATGTTTATTGTTAATTGAGTGCTTATGTGCTTAACTGTTATTGATTGTCTTGATAATTATTGACTTGCTTATAATTTAATTAATTGATTATATGTTTATTGTTAATTGAGTGCTTATGTGCTTAACTGTTATTGATTGTCTTGATAATTATTGACTTGCTTATAATTTAATTAATTGATTATATGTTTATTGTTAATTGAGTGCTTATGTGCTTAACTGTTATTGATTGTCTTGATAATTATTGACTTGCTTATAATTTAATTAATTGATTATATGTTTATTGTTAATTGAGTGCTTATGTGCTTAACTGTTATTGATTGTCTTGATAATTATTGACTTGCTTATAATTTAATTAATTGATTATATGTTTATTGTTAATTGAGTGCTTATGTGCTTAACTGTTATTGATTGTCTTGATAATTATTGACTTGCTTATAATTTAATTAATTGATTATATGTTTATTGTTAATTGAGTGCTTATGTGCTTAACTGTTATTGATTGTCTTGATAATTATTGACTTGCTTATAATTTAATTAATTGATTATATGTTTATTGTTAATTGAGTGCTTATGTGCTTAACTGTTATTGATTGTCTTGATAATTATTGACTTGCTTATAATTTAATTAATTGATTATATGTTTATTGTTAATTGAGTGCTTATGTGCTTAACTGTTATTGATTGTCTTGATAATTATTGACTTGCTTATAATTTAATTAATTGATTATATGTTTATTGTTAATTGAGTGCTTATGTGCTTAACTGTTATTGATTGTCTTGATAATTATTGACTTGCTTATAATTTAATTAATTGATTATATGTTTATTGTTAATTGAGTGCTTATGTGCTTAACTGTTATTGATTGTCTTGATAATTATTGACTTGCTTATAATTTAATTAATTGATTATATGTTTATTGTTAATTGAGTGCTTGTTATTGACTTGCTTGATTGAACAGAAAGGTTAGAAAAGGAATTAAACCTGTCTGATTCGCTAATTTTAAGAAGTTAGAATTACATAATAGGATAGGAATTAGAGCCTAATTCACACTAATATAATTAAATTTAGTGTAACTAAGATTTTATTGTGGTGAAGATTAATTTAATTTGTGTAACTTTGATTTTTATTTAACTTGATTAGAATGATTTAATGGTTTAAAGTTGAATTAATTAATGACAATTTTAATGTAGAATACTACTCAGTTTTTAACATAGTAAGAGAGAGAGTATTTGGTTGCTTATTATATTGATTTGTTTATTATATTGAGTCTTCCATTTAACACACCAAACAAGACCCACAAAGAGAGAGAGAGAGAGAGAGAGAGAGAGAGAGAGAGAGGAAAGAAATGAGAGTTTGAGCTCAAAGAAGAACTAAAGAAAGAAAAAAGAAGGGGCTTAGTTCATATTGAATTAAATCATCAAACTAAGGTAATTTCCACCTCCTAATTCATGAAGTTGAAATGATACACTGTTAATTCATAGAATCTAGGTTCAAATAGGAAGATCATAAGCTTAATTGAGTTGAATTTATAATTAATTAGAAGATTTGCTCATGTAATTGAGAACTTAGGGCATGCATGTTAAAAAAAATTGAAGAACTGATCAATTTAACTCATAATCCTTACATGCATGGCATATTCTTAAGAGAACTGGTTCTAAACTTGTTTTAACCATGATTCATGGAGTTTAAGGAGAGATTAAGCATGAATTAGAGCTTGAGTTTAAGAAAATGGATGTTTCATGAAATTGAGTTTCAAAAATGGAAGAATGAGTTTAATTTGATATTTAGAGCCTTATAAGAATTCAACTAAAAAGCTGATTTAGGTTCATAAAATTAGATGTAGTCAAATTAAGCCTTAATTGAGAATTAATAAATTCAATTGAAATTGAGTTAGGTTTAAGATTATGGAAATAAATGTGAAAATTAATTATTTGGGCTTTGATTTGCTTGAACATGGAGTTGAAATTGCAAAATGTATATATTTATGAGTTTCTGATTCAGTAATTTAAACATGACTGAATAATTGCAATTTAATGTGTATGAGCCTAATTTAAGTTTGATTGTGTAATTAGTGAACTTAATAAGGGTTTGTATATGATTCAATTATTTATATTTAATTAGTTTGAGTAATTCATAGCTAAACATATCTTAATTGGAGGTTAATAATCTAATTAATTCCTAATACTAGTCATCCATATTTAAGAGGAATGGAAGGAAGAAAATATAGAATAACCAAATGAAAAATTAGAATCAAATGAGAGAAACCGAAAGACAAACAAGTAACCGAATTAAATAGATTGTAAGAGTGCAATTGTAATCGTGTTGTGCTTGACTTATTTGTTTAGGTCGGATGCCGAACGATTAGCACGTGCTTTTCAAGAGCCCACTATGAGTAACATTGTTGTAAAGATATGTTTAATCGTATTTATTTTCTGATTGATAAATTATATTGTTTTTCGGAATGATACTTTTTATCGATTGAATGATGATCCTATTTTCTGAACTATATTCGTGGCATCTTTAACATATTGTTATTGTTAATGATATTGTTATCGCTACTGTTATACAGATCTCTATCAGGTCCAATTTTTAGAACTATTGTCTATTGTTTGATGGCCATCAATTGATTTTTCGGTCTTTAAGACCTATTGTATTGTTGCTATTGGATGTACCACATATGACCTATACAAATATGATTGATTGAATTGTACGATTGAACGATTGATTGACAGAAAGATATTGATTGTAACTATTCTATTGATAATCGACTGTTTCAAATATTGTAAGGACATCATTCTTAATCTCTTTACACAGCTGTTATTTATTAGGCTCTAGCTCACTGTTTACTATATATTTGTAGGTGATCGAGCACCGGATCAAAGCTAGTGGCGTCGACCCAAACCCTTGTTTTGTCAAGCCAGCTATTGTGCCTCATCGCGAGGTTCCGAGCCATGTGTCAAGGCTTTTTGGGTGGTTCAAATTCACCCTTTTGGTATTGCTAACTGAAAAGAGTGTTTTATGACTTTTGTTAATATTATTTTTGATAATGGGATTTAATTCCCTAACTTGTGTTTTGTCTTATATATATGTGTGTTTTATGGACATAAGTGTTTATGGATATAACTACATATATGTAAATTTATTTTTATTCAGGTCCTCACAGCTCATTGGATGATGTATGTTATTATTGATTGGCTTCCGCCATCCCCTTCATATTGTATTATTGTCATTATTGTTAAACAAGCCTTCGGTAATCACGGATTACTGACTAGTTACGACGCTAAACCTATAGGAGCGGGTTTGGATCATGACATAATCATAGACTGAAAGGTACAGTATATCTGATAGAAATCGGACTTACTAGTCATAAGATAAACCCAAGCGTAACGGATGCAATCATCAACAAATGACACATAGTATGCAGAAACCCCCTTGGTGAGGACAGGAGAAGGGCCCCAGATATTAGTATGAACTAAAGAAAACGGTGTAGCAGATATAGAAGTATTGTTACGGAAAGGTAAGGCTGTCATTTTGGCAAGCTTACACCCTCGACACTCGGTAAGTTGATTAGGAGAAACTTTACCCAATATACCTAACTGAGCTAAAGACCGTAAGCGGTCAGCAGACAAATGCCCTAATTTGGAATGCCACAAATAGAAAGGACTAGACAGAGAATCTAACTGAAAAGAAGAAAAGGCAGTCGGAGAGGTAGTCATAGGCAGATGCAAGCTTTCTACCACATAGAGATCTCCAATTCTACGGCCAGTCCCAATCTGCTACTTAGACATCCGATCCTGCACAGAACAGATAGAAGAAGAAAAGATAACATCAAAACTAGAGGCATCAAGCTGACTGATAGATAATAAAATGACAGATAACTGAGGAACATAAAAGACAGATGGAATAGACACAGTAGACATAGCAGATAGTAGGACAGACCCAACAGATATAATAGACATATCAGACCCATTAGCAGTATTGACAATAATAGGAAAGGGAGGAGGAGTACAATTTTGAAGTAAGGGAAGATGAGGAGTCATATGATGAGAGGCACCGGAGTCAAAAATACAGACAGACGAAGAAATACCTGAACAAGACTCAAGCAAACCTGAATGAAGAGAGGAAACAATAGAGGCAGACGGGGATGGCCGGAAGGTAGACAGTGTATCCTGAAGTTGACTAATCTGAGCACTCAAGGAAGCCAAGTCAAGATCAGGAGCTGGAGCAGATGTAGTATAACCGACAGAAGCCTGAAGATTACTCGGAGAAGAAGGGAAAAAATGGGTCCGAGACTGCTGATAATACGAGCCAGACAGACATCCCTTCTTGGGACAATGATACTTCCAATGGCCTCGCTGATGGCAGAAGGCACACTCATCAAAGGCTAAAGACATCGTAGTAACCAGAGAGATGAGGGTCTCAAGTGCAATAACTCCAAGATAGAACAAATTAGCCAAACTAGGGTCAAGGGTAATAACCAAAAACAACTGAGGGGTTAGGAGTAATAAACCTAAATCAGAACCCACAAACCAACTGAACCGAGAACAAGAGCCCTTCGCACCAGACGAACACAGAGATAGAGAGAGACAGAGAGAGAGCCGACAGAAGCTGAAGTTGATGCAAACTAGATGTGATAGAGGCAAGAAGCAGAGGTCGCGATATGAGTCACGATATGGGTCAAACAAGCCGCGATGTACTGAGCTTCAGAAATTCGAACAACTGAGGGTTTTGTGAACTAGAAGCGTGGTCAATGGTGAGTCTTCGTGACCAGACACACATGGAGAAGGGTCTCACGAACTTTCCAGTGAGCAAGACATTGCGATGATGAACCAGAATCAGAGAGGGAGCAATGACGAGAGGCAGAGCCCAATGCTAGGATAGGCTCTGATACCATGTAAGATTTCTGAATGATTTCTGTATATTCAATTGTGTATGTTTACAAAGAGTACATCAGTTATATAGCCCTAATCTATGACAGAAAAAAAAAAATACAAAAAAAAGGGAATTGCCTAAAATTGCCTAATTCCTAATATACCATATATACAATATATATTTTTACAAAGAGCATCAATGATCAATCATATTTTTTTTGTCCATAGTTTGAAAGTTAGATTGTAAAAACTCTAAAAGCAACTAGATAATCTGTATAGCAGAGCATACCTAATCTTTTCCCTTAAACATCTTTAGGCTGCATAATCAATATTAGGTACCTAAATCAAGTCCTTTGTAGATAAGCTATCTAAGCCATCCACAAAACATCAGCAACTATGTAAATGAACTATTGCAGTCAAACAACATTCAACCATCAAGAGGGAAGTTACATCTAACTTACTGCCTTTTTAACTAAAATATACATACATGTAAATACATATATATCAAAAGAATCAATTTGGTCAGGAGTCCACCGTAAATGCACGATCAAGGATAAAGTTAAAAGTAAAATCATAGGAACGGAAAAAGTGATGATATGAGAAAACATATTAGAAGTTCCAAATGTTGACTGATAGGGTGATGGCAAACTATGTAAATATTTTACTTGGTGTGCATCCTCATAATTAGAAATTTCCCCAAAATTACTTATTCCATTTGATATAAGGATGCTATCATAAATAAATATTTCCAATGAAACTCTACAAGCCTCCAATAATAAAGGATCAAATGATAAAGCTTTAGGTTATGCATCCACATAAAATACTTTACGTACTAGTCATGTCCAATTCACTAAATTGTATTAGTCCTATTAGAAACAAGAGAGCAAGGGCTTCAACAAGAGATCACAACTATTTACCTTCAAGTTTACTTACAGCCTCTATAGCACTGCTAGATCCACCAACCACACAAAAGCCAAAAGGTTAGAATGTAGATGTTTTAGCTCATTTCTAGAAATGAGTATTCAAGTTGACAAACAAAATGCAGACCTGAGCCACTGTACAGATACCAGATTATGAGAAATGCACCCTGAAAATTTGAAAAGAAAAAAAGCAATATTAATCAGAACTTAAGCAACAAAACTTAATACACTATAAGAAACTCTGTGCAGTGCCTGGGTTGTAATACTAATAGAGGCATCAATTGAGAGATTTTACCGAGCATATTTGCTCATCCAAGAGAAATTCCAGTTGTTAATGTACTGATTTGGTAATATAGCGATGGAACTGAGATTTACCACAACCACAAGTCCAATTGATAATAAAGGTGAGGAGTGAGTTTTGGGTTGGAGGGAGCCCATAAATGGAATATTCCCAACATCTGCAAAACGTCGAGAGGACCTTCTTGACATGGTTATGTTAGTAGTAATGAGCCTGCAAGACCTGCCATTAGTTGAAAGAGAGAATAAAATTTTAAAAGGAAACAATGTGCATCAAATCCTATTTACCGGGTAAATAGACAAAAATACCACAAAATTGTGATCATACATAGTGCATGATGCCATTAAGGAAAAAATAAACTAATGCTCATCTATGTTAATATAAAACATTTTATATTGAAAATTATTTTACATGAAAAAATAATAATAATTTTCCTTCACAACTTCTAGTGTTTGGTTGAGGCTTTCAAAAATAATTTAGCAATCATAAGAAAATGCTCAATGGGGGCTAACATAAACATTCTATTTTATTATTTTTGAGGAGCTATGAAAGAGTGGGAAAACTGAGGAATAGAGAGTCTGTTACAAAGAAAAAAAGTGGTGATGTTTTTTTACAGAATAGAGAGAGAAATCATGACTGATTGTTTGAAGGATTAGTTGAGTCATATTGCGTTCTAGTATAATCGTATAATATGTTTGTATGAAAATGTAGTGTTTGTGGGGTGGGAGTGGCTGAAAATGTAGTGTCTGAATTCGCAGATTTGCTTAATTGCAAAAGCCAGAAACTTCCCTTTACCTACCTTGGGTTGCCATTAGGGACAAGCCCCAGAAGACTAGCCACTTGGAAACCTGTAATTGACAAGTTTAAGCTCAAGTTAGCCTCTTGGAAAAGGAAGTTTCTATCCTTTGAGGGACAACTTACTTTGATTAAATCTGTGTTATCAAGTTTACTTGTCTATTACCTTTTGTTGTTCAAGGTGCCAAAAGGTGTGGCAAAAATAATTGATAAAGTGCAAGCTTCATTTTTGTGAGGAGGTGCAAATCTAAAGAAGAAAATTCACATGGTTAAGTGGGGGGATATTGTAGACACCCCATTTTTGACCGTCCTAAAGACTTGGTCGTCATCGATTGAGCGCTCGATGATTGCGCATGTTTGCGCTCGTTTGGAGTCCCCGGGGCTTCCGGTTGGGCGCCTTGCCCCTGAGTCTCTGAACTCTCTTGGTTTTGTGCTTGTTTTAAGCCAAACCTTGGTGCCCCTTTTGCCTGGAGGGAGAAGTAGGGGTGTAGACCACTTTTCTCCCCTGCCAGCCAGTTTTCTCCCCTGTAGACCACTTTTGGTGGTCGATCAGCTAGGGTGGGTGGTCGGTCGACCAGCCTAAGTGGTCTGCAGCCTGCGACCACCTTCTCCTCTCTTTGTAGACCCTTTTTCTCCCCTGCCAGCCAGTTTTTTTTCCCTTGTCGACCACCTGAGGTGGTCGGTCGACTAGGGGGGGTGGTCGGTCGACCACTTTAAGTGGTCTACGGCCTTTTTTCTGCTTTTGCAGATATTTTTGGTGCCAGCTGTTAGGTACAGAATGCATCCTCCCTGCACGTGTAGGAAGGGATTCAAGCAAGCTTTGGCTTGCATATTCTATATAAGGGGAGTTCTCTCCCCCTTCCAAGGGGTTCAGAATTTTGAGAAGCCAAAAAATATCTACTCTCTCTCTAGATTTCTCTCTCTCTATATTGTTGTGCCTTATAGTGCTTAGAATTGCATTTTCTTCACACTTTTGCACACAACCTCTTAGCCAAACACTCCTACTTTGTTGCTAAGGTGCTGGAGGGTCTCAAGGGAGCTTCAAAAAGTTGGTTTTGAGCTCAAGAAGTTGCTGTTCTTGTTGTTCTTCAAGGGTGAGTCCTTTTCCCACTTTAAAGCATTATTTTCATTGCTTATTTAGCCACCTTTGCATGCTATTTTAGGCTTTGTTTTCAACTACAAAAACCTTTGTTTTAAAGTGTTTAAAAAGGTTGTTTGAGACTTTGTTTGAGTTAGGGGTGGTTTACCCCCTTTGGTGGCTTGTTTTGCTTTGCTTTGGTTTTGAACCTTCCTTTTAAGCTATTGGGATCACCTTATTTTGGCCTTCTCACCACTAAAATCTAGAGGAATTTCAGTGGTGGAAAGTGGGTTTTGAGACCCAAAATAGATGGGGGTGGTCCCCCCCTCTTGTGTTTTGTTTGCATATGTTGTTGGCTTAACACTTTGGCATGTTTTTCTACCTTCTTGAGGCTCTATCTTAGCATGTTTTTGTGACTTTTCTAACATATTATAACTCTGTTTTGGGTTGGTTTGATTACTTGTTGCATGCTTCATGTACTTGTAGTGCAATCCTCCTTGCTAGCCTAACATGCTTTATGCTTTAGACCACCATTCTAGCATGTTTTGGCTCCACTCCAGCAGGCTTTTACTCATATTTTAACATGCTTAAGCTCTGTTTTAAGTGGTCTTGGTCATGCATGCTTGGCTTTGCATAGCTGTAGTGCATTTGGCTTTGTTAGCCTTAAGCTTTGAGACCTCTAGCATGTCATATTTGAGTTTTTTGCATGGCATGGCATCATTTGGCATGTTATTTCAGACCATATACCTCTGCCATATTCTCGCATTTATCATCCCTTTGTTGTGTTTGAGGGTTGAGCCTTATGCTTTACTTATGAGCCAATATGTATGCATGCTTGTCTAAGCTTTTGGGCTACCATCTCAGCATGTTTTTGGTGTTATTTTACCATGTTACAACTTTGATTTTGTTGGTGAAGTCACCTCATGCTTGGTTTTGGTATGTGTAGTGTAATCCCACTCATTGGCCTTGCATGCGTCGTGCTTTATGCCTCCCGTTCTAGCATGTGTTAGCTATACTCCATGCATATTTTGGCATTGTTTTGACCTGCCTTGGGACTGTTTTGAGTCATCTTGGCCCTTTGGGGCTTGCTTGATATGGCTATGGTGCAAGTGTCTTATCTAGTCTTGAGTTTTGAGCACCCTACTATGTTATATTTGTGATGGTTGCATGTCTTGGCATCGTTTAACATGTTATTTCAGAGCATATACATATGTCATGTTCTCACTTCTTTCACTCCTTGAGAGTTTTTGAGGGTTGTGTCTTTGTGCATTGTTAATGAGCCATCAAATGAGCATGTTCTCCTTGTGTTGTATGCCTTGATCTTAACATATTTTAGCCACTGTTTTAGCATGTTCGACCTCTGTCCGGGGTTGGTTTGACCATTTGAGATTGATAGTGCATGCCTCATGTGTAATATGTTTCATTAGCTTTGATGCCTTAGCTTTTAAACATGCCATGCATGCATTGCTTACATGATAGAGTCTTGTGCAGGTCACTTTAGCATTAAAGGTTGATCATCTTGTTTGCGTTGCATGTGTTTAGATTGGACGTTAATCCAAACATGAGGAATGTCGCACGTTTCATACTCAAAGTGATGAAACGTGTAGCATTTCTTGGTCGCCGACCCTCTTGATCAAGCATGATAGAGGTGGAGGCCCTTATGTGTTATTTGTGCATTTATTGATATTGACTTGTGCAAACTTGGCTTCTTGGCCATCGTGCATTGCGATGCTCGGTTAGTGGCCCGAGAGTCGAGTACCGCACTCCCTTGAGCTTGAGAAATGATAGGGAGGGTGGTTGTGCACACATATCTTGCAAATACACTGCTATACCCCTTATTGTTCTCTGTTGCAGCAAAACAAGAGTTTGGCAAATCAGCTGGTTGACCAACCACAGGGAGTAGTCGACCGACCAGTAAGGGTGGTCGGCCGACCAATTTTTTTGGTCTACAGCCCCTTTTTCTGGTCGGCAGCCCACCAGGAGGTCCCCATGTTGGAGCAGAAGCAATCTGGAAGTTAGTGCACTTTTCAGAGATCAAATCAAATGCAAACAGAGGCAATTCTGGGCATTGTAATGGATTTCCGAGCGAGGCGATCGAGCATGCATGCACCTCTCGCCCCGAGGACCTCTTTTAACTGCTTTAGCTGCTTTACTTAGTTAGCTAATTCGTCGGTTTTGTACTTAATTAGTTAATGTGCCTAATTAATCAATTTGTTTTGTAATAATTAGTTAACTAGGAATAGTTAATTAGTTTTGGTTTGTAATAATTAGTTTAATTAGGGTAGCTAATTAGCTTATTATTCGGACCCTCGGTCGAGAGGGAAAATGCTGTAATAAGTGTGCGTGTGTGTGATGCATGTCTTCCAACCTCATTTCTTTCTCCTTTTTACTTATCAGCTTTCGATGGTTAGTTTAGGGCATATCTCAATTAGCATACCTTATGCTATGCATGCGTGCATCATTCATCTTTCATTTGTCTTGCATGCACCGGGTTCGGCGCATCATACAAACTGCATTGAATTTCAATACTTACTTGAATACGTGTTTCAAAGCATGTTATCGAGTGTTGCATTCATATGCCATCTTAGAATAGTCGAGCCTTTTAGCTGCATTTTTTGCATGTGTTGCATTAGGCATCTTAACATAGCTAGGATTATGTATTGATTTCTAACTAGCTTCTTTTTTGGCTTGGAGTACACTGTGAGTGTTTATGCTTTAGCATCCTTGCATGTGTGTAAGTGACTGCCATGATAGCATACTTGCCATGAGGCTACGTGCTTATGTGTTTAACTGCATGAATGCCTGTGGATGAAGGCTTCATTGCTTGAATTGGAATAATTCATCAAATTATGCTTTTTAAGCCCACTTGGAGTGGCAAAATCATGTTTTCAAGCCCACTTGAGGGTGGCAAATTCGCGCTTTAGCCTATTTGCGAGTAGCACTTTCAAACCATTTTTTCAAAAAACAAACATGAGATGTTTTGTTCTAAATCGAGTGATTTAGTCTATACTTGAATGCTGTGCGCATCACATAGTAAGCTAGTCTAATAAACCGGAATAAGAACACATGTGTTTTCAAAAACAACATATCATGTTAGTAGAGGCCGATCTTTGATCGGGAGAGCGGGGGTGCTCATTTCAGGACCTTCCCCTCTCGTACCCAAGTTCCTGAGCCGAGGCAACTTTGGTGATGACGGACGCGTGGCCTTTGGCACGAGTCAAGGTTTCCTAAAATTCTCAAAATAAAATATTTAGGTGGCGACTCTGAAATCTGACAAAGAGCCCATGTTTGGCGCTTTTTGGTTAAAATCGATTTTCCAAAACGATTTGCTAGATTTGGACTCTTTAGTGATTTATCAGTCTTACATCGCACTTTGTGAGATTAGATTCAGAACCGTGACAGGAGTCCGAACTGTAATAGCTAGAACCCAATTCGCGCCCTCGCGTGCGGAGCGAGTTCGGGGCGGTCTACAGATATCACAAAAGGCAAGAATAAAGGAGGTTTGGGAATCAAGAGGATTAGAGACTTCAATGATTGCTTGCTTTCAAAGTGGTGGAGGAGATATGGTAATGAAGATGAGGCATTATGGAAAAAAGTCATTTGTTCCAAGTATGCTTCTATTGGTTGGAGTTGGCTGCCATTCTTGGAAGATACTAGCAGAGTCTCAAGATTATGGCGTGACATCCTTTCAGTAGCTATTGGTAATGTCCAAATGGGAAACTTTTATCCGTCAAAAATTAGGATTGTTGCTGGAAATGGATCGAGAATTAGATTTTGGACTGATAATTGGGTTGGAGATCAATGTCTGAAAGCTTTATTTCCAAGATTGTTCATGCTATCAATGGAGAAAGAGGACTCCCTTGGGATGCTGTTGGAAAAGAAAGGCAATTCAGAAGTTTGGGTGTTGACATTCAGAAGACCGCTAAGAGCTTGGGAGATGGCTGAGGTTAGAAGTCTCAACATTATGCTAAATGCTGCTATGTCCTTAGTGACAGACCTTGATGATTGCCTAAGATGGTTAGCATCTCCTTCAGGTGAGTTCAGTGTTGCCTCTATGTACAATAGAAATGAGACTGATGTCATTTCTATTGTCTCTCCCTGATCTGGAATAATTTATCTCCCTCTAAATCATAATTCTTTGGGCGGTGGCTTGGAAGGGGAGGGTTAAAACCATGGATTATCTGCAGCGTATTGGTGTATTAAATGGGAATGTTAGTAACATCTGCATTTTTTGCAACTCCGATGTTGAATCTGTTAATCATGTGCTTTTGTTGTGCCCATCAATTTGGAAAGTGTGGTCTAATCTGGTGGATTGGTGGGGTTTACGGTGGGTAGTAACTGGATCAATTGAGGGGCTTCTTAATTGGTGGGCTGGGTTTAAGTTTAAAAAGTTTGATTGGATGGTTTGGAAAACAATTCCTATGGCTTTATTGTGGTACATGTGGAAATGCAGAAATGATTGTGTCTTTAGAGGAACTCAGCCGCAGGTGGAGCAACTTTGTGAGTTGGTAAAAATCAGGATTGCACTGTGGGTGAAATATAATAATCCCAGATGTGTGTTTTCAGTGCATGATCTGGTGCATTGTATGAAGCAGATTAGATCTACCGCAGGTTAGTATGTGTTGTGTGGATGTTGGTTCTGCTGATGCATTGGATTGGTGATGATTTGAGTTCGGTGTTTTGGAGGCAGGGAAATTGCAGGGTCTCCTAGTGGTGTTTGGCTGCTGCTGCTGCTGTTATTGCTACTGTTTTGCTGCTGCTGCTGCTTTGCTTTTGCCACTGCTACAGGTTAGCAGCTTGGGATGAAGTGATGTAGAAGTGAATTTTAGTTGCTGCTGATTGGTGTAGTGTTTCCATTAGTTGTGGCTGTCTGTTGTGGTTGTGAACTCATCTTGTGACTTGTTGTTTGTTTAGCTAGTTTGTTCTTTGATGGTATCTCACCAATTTTTGGCTTGAGCTAGTATATGATTGGGTGTTCTCCTTGGTGCCAACCTAGTTGGGATTAGGGAGTAATGCTATGATGCTCCTTGCTCTTGCCTCTTCTTTATTGATGTAGTGTCATATGCAATGTATGTTCATTTCATCAATAAAATTTTTCTTTTTGCTGATAAAAAAAAAAAAAAATGTTTGTATGGTTGTGTGCATGTGGGTGTTTACTGTTGAGTCTATAAGTTTTTGGGAAATGAGGTCATGAAGTGTTACGAAATTGACCCTAAACATGGTAAAAATTTATCCTTCAACAAATATGTACAAATTATTCACCAGTATTAATTATTATATCACTAGGAAGAAATCAACTAAATATGGTGTTCTAATCTTGTACAGTTCTATAACCTTTGACATTAACCCAAATTAAAATTCTTCAATAATAAGCAATAGCGTATCCCCAAGGCAAAAAAACTAGCTACCTCACCCCACGATAACATAAATTGGGGATAATTAACACTCTAGTACTTCCATTTTTAAACAGGCAAGCCATTTAATTTACTTTCTGTTCCCTTGCTTTCTTAGCAAGGGCACAAGGGTGTTGCACAATGCCAACTAAAGCTCTAACTTTGCAAAATTTGTTGCCAAATGGAAAATGAGTACTCAAACATTCAATTACATTTATGCGCACAAATTTAATACTCAGACAACTAGGATGAAATATTAAACCATAAACATACATTGCTTACATTACATTACAATCTAAGAAGCATGGACACGGACACGTGACACGACACGAACACGACACGGACACGCTGACACGTTAATTTTAAAAAAATGCAGGACACGCATGAAATATATAATTTTATATATTTATTATATGTTATATATATGAATATATCATTCAAAGATATGTCGCTAATACCATTAGTTGCAAACTTGCAACATTCAGTTCATGCTACACCAGAGGTGCCTTGTTTATTTATCTTTGGAGATTCATTGGCCGATAATGGCAATAATAATTACCTTGCAACTGCAGCAAAAGCCAACTACCAGCCATATGGTATTGATTTCTCTGATGGACCTACTGGAAGATTTTGCAACGGTCGAACTATGTCAGACATCATTGGTCTCTTCTTACTCTATAATTATTATCATTAAGATTTTGGACTTGAATGTATTTTTGTTGGCATTGCTCATAGGAATAACTTTTTATCCATGGCATTTGTGTCTAAACATTTCTTACATGTCCAAAATCTACACAAAACACTTTTTCAAACGCCAACAAAACAAGTTTTTCGTACAATAATGTTATGATCTTAAGATGGTAGAGTTGGATGTTCATCTAATTTTTGTTGGACATAAGACTACCATCATAAGATTATTCAATCTTTATTTGGACATAATTATGGTGCTCATATAAACTATACTTCACCTTCCAGGTCAACGTTTAGGTTTTGATCATTTTATTCCACCGTTTGCAACCGCTAGAGGCAGAGACATTCTCATGGGTGTAAATTATGCTTCAGGTGGTGGTGGTATTCGCGATGAGACCGGAATGCAATTGGTAATCATCTTTTTACTTTTGTACACACTATTGTGCGTGAGGGAATCTAACCTCACTATTCAAAAAAGAAAGTTGTGCCTGGTTAAAAAAACAACTCTTTTATGTGCACCGGACAATACTTTGGTGAGAATCCACCTCTATGTATGAGGGTTTTGTCAGATTTTGGGGTGTTTGTTTCAGCTTTTCAGAGCCAACTTATGGCTTTTAGTTTCGAAAAAGTTATTTTGGACTGTTTGGTTAAACTTATTTTAAACAGTTTCTGATTCTAACAGCTTATTTTAACTCAAAAAAGCTGATTCTAAGAAGCTG
>NW_021025513.1:939483-964669 GCF_004153795.1 Camellia sinensis
TATAATTATTTTTTTTTTTTGGGGGGGGGGGGGTAGTGATATATATGATATTGGAATAATTTTGAAATATTGATAATTAACCACAAAACCAAATCAAACCAAACAAAACTGTGTCCCAAATTGAACCTACTCAATAATTTGTTTTAGGGTTAATTACATTTGACTCCCTTATAATTTTACTCAAAAACACATTGCTCCCTTCTGTTTTAGAAATACACACACAACCATCTTGTTGTTACAAAATGAAGAAGAGATATACTTTTACACACAATAAGGGCTGGAAAGAGTATATTAATCTGCTCACTTTATTGATAAACCAAACAACCATTATATAGGCAAGTAAACAAACTGATAGCACCAAGAAAACAGGAACTACTAAAGCATGAAATTAGGAAGTGCAGTGACTGCATAACAGACTAAACTTACTCCTAAAACTAAGCCAAAGTAGGCCATGTACATCAACTAACTAGGAACAACAGTAAACAAACTTCCTAAAGACTAGGACATCAAGCCTCCATTTTTACTATCACAAATATCTAGCAAATACTGCAAGTATCAATAACACACTTCCCATGAATGCACCAACAAATGTATGATAAATCTTTAAAACAATATAGATGGGCTAGAATAGAGCACTAGTTTTCATTTTTATAGGTTTTTTTTTTGGGGCAAATTACGCTAATAGTCCTTATATTTTGGGCTTTGTGTCATTTTGGTTCCTATAATTTCAATTGGCTCAATTTTAACCCCGAATTTATGATATTGTCTCAATTTAGTCCAATTGCTTACGATTGTTTTTTCCTTTTTTTTTAAAATTATTTATTGTTAACAAGTTTGAGTAGCACTTGTTCCCCAACCTGTTATCTCATTAAGCATTACACCAATGAGGTTGTCACCAATTGCTTATAGTACCCGTTAAGTTCCTTGTAATATATATTATGTTTTATTTAAAATAATAATTTAAAAACAATCATTGCAGCTTGATCTACAATAAAAATTACATGGAAATCTAAGAAATCAATAATCAGACACATGCATGTATGTAAGCTCACAGAACTAAAAAGGTGAGAAACACAACAACATAATCAATTCATATTAATCAGAATGAGATTTGGCCAAGTTAAGTATGTGATCTAAATGCCATTCTTATTAAATCTGCACAAAATACACTTGTCTACAATCAACAGTATTCACATTAAATTTGAAACACAGAGGAGAGAGAGAGAGAGAGAGAGAGAGTCATGGTAAAAAAACCACCTTTAATAACATTAATTATCAATTGTACAAACATGAATTATAATCCAAACCAACACAAGTTAAGTCCCATTTGGAGAGAGAGTTCATCAGCCTACATAATATTAGAAAACAAATAAATCCTTACTTGTGATGCTTACATCTTTTTTCTTGCCTCTTTTTCTTTTTCTTGTCTCTTGACTTCTCTTTTGATTTGGATTTGTGTTTCCTGGAGTGCTGCTTGTTTTCGTCAACTTTCTTTGCTTTCTTCCGTTTATCATGAAGAGACTCCTCTTCAGAAGATTCACAAGACCTCAGTGAAGAAGGCTTTTGTGGACCAAGAACAACATGATGTTTCCATCTTTCATTACCCCCCACATCTGGGCTTGTTAACTGTTTTCCCTTGGAATCTAGACAAGAGGGAAGGTAAGGACCAACTTCATCAATCCGTGAACCAACATCACCTCTACCACGCTTTACCCTGGCATCAGTGATTCACCAGTGAGTTTCATATAACGTACCGGGAAGAAAAATAAGCCACACACACACATACACACACACACACATAGGGAGAGAGAGAGAGAGGGAGAGAGAGAGAGAGAGAGAGAGACCTTGAGTGTAGAAATTCATCAATATCTTCATCCTTCAAACCTTCATCTTCCCTGGCATAGGAATCTTGGATTACTCTTTTACTTGATGAACATGGATCACTAACATTTGTATTAATCTGAGAATGCCTCTTATTTGTACTCTTTGGGGGAGTCACTACTGTCCATCTAGCTCCTACCACTGCTACTATCATCTCCCATTCTCACTTTGAGCCTATCTGTATACACCCCATTTTTGACTGCCCTTAAGACTTGGGCGCCTTAGGTTGATCACTCAAGGATGAAGGCTATATTATGCAAAGGTTCGATTTCTTCGACAAGAGGAGCTTTAAATCCCAACCTTACACCCAATTTTGGACCAAAATTATTTTGACTAAAATAATTTTTAGACCTTAAAACCCTCTCTTTCAAAATATTTTAAAAAAAAAAAGTTTCTACGATGTTCCGAGGCTCACATTTCGTTAAAAATTGCACTTTTCGGTAAACCGAGCAAGGACAAAGTGGAAATAAATGAAAGAGAGATGAAATATTTGAAAAATATTTCAAAACACCTTGTTTAGAGGTTTGGAGTTGAAGAAAATTGGAGGAGAGGAAAGAAACCTAGTTGGGGAAGAAGTTGGGCATGAACTGTTAAGAGAGAACTGGACAGCCTTCACTAAATCAGGTCTATCCTTTTGTATACTTGGAATTAAGTTGTGAGGCTACCATCATTGGAAAGTGGACTTTTGGGTCTTTATTTTACACTCAAGAATCTCCTCATGCCGAGTATGGATGAGGGAGATATGGCTGTTTGAAGTTAGGCATCAATCTGATTAGGACCAAAACTGAGCAGTCTTCACTCAAATAGGCATATCTTTTTTCACACTTGAAATTTTTATGTGCGGTTTCCACCATTGGAAATAAGACTTCCGGGGCTTCAATTTAGACTCAAGAATGACCTGCAAAGGAGTTCGGATGAAGGAGATATGCCCATTTCAAGTCGGGCCCAAAAAGCAGATTTTCTATCCAGCCACTGAATGAGGCTTGCCGGCCATGTGCCGGCCATGGATAGAGTTTTCCAGCCATGTGCCAGCCATTGATGGTTTTACTGGCCAGAAATGGACCTTTACTGGCCATCAATGATGCCTTGCCGGCCATTGATGACAAAAATTAATTTTTGTGCAGATATTTGTACTCCAGCTGTTTTCACACTGCTCCAGCTGTCCTATATGGATATTTTCGACTTGAAGTCATATATTTCTATATATAGAGGCCATTCTCTATTGTTTTAAAGGTTGAAAAGTTTGGGAGCCTCTCTCTCTACAATTCTCTCTCTCTTGCCCTTTTGTGCATACAAGTGGAGATACACTTCTAGTTTGCCTATGAACCCTTAACCAAAGTTGCTTATCTTTGAGTTGAGGTTACTTTAGGCCCTTTTTGAGCTTTAGAAGAGGATTTTGGCTTGATTTTGGTGCCTAAATTGCATCTTGTCTTCAAAAGATAGAACACTTGTGCTTTGAGCTTTATGTAAATACTTGTTTTTGCCATCTTTACATACTATTTTTGAGCTGAGTTTGAACTCCAAAAACTCTATTTTTTCTGGTGTAAAAATGGTGGATTGAGGCTCCTTTTGAGTTAGGGGTGGTTCAATCCTTTGTTCCTTGGTTTGTTAAGCTTTTGTGCCATCTTTTAAGGCTTTTAAGTCAAATTTTTTTGGCCTTTAAACCACTGAATTTCAAAGTATTTTCAGTGGTAGAAAACATGTTTTGAAGTCCAAAATTGGAGGGGTTAGCCTCCCATCCTCGTATCTTGTTTGCATGCCTAGTTAGCTTCGTATGTTAGCACGTTGTAGACATTCCATTTTTGACCATCCTCAAGACTTGGACATCATCGTTTGAACACTCGATGATCATCCATGCTCGTGTTCGTTTTGAGTTCCTGAAGGTCTCGACTATGCGCCTTGCCTTGGAGCCTCTCAACTTGTCTGTTTTGTGCTTGGTTGTGGACCAAGAGCTTGTGGCTTTGTTTCTGAGGGAAGGGGGTGGCCTGTTGGCCAGCCCTACAACCCATCGGCCAGGCCGTCTCCCATCGGCCACCAGTGGTGGCCGGTCGGCTTGACTGATGGCCGGTCAGCACCTTTAATGGCCGGTCGGCCATGTTTTTGGCCGAGACCCTTTTTCTTGCTTTTGTAGATATTTTTATTGCCAGCTGTGCCAATTGGTCAGCACATAATGCATCTTCCATACACGTGTATGGAGGGATTGCACCAAGCTTCTAGCTTGTCCAACAAGCTTGAGACTTGGATTTTTATAAGAGGGGAGGCTCCTCTCCCCTTTTAGAGGTTCAGAAAATTTTCTTAGGGCTATACATATCCCTCTCTCTCTCTCTCTCTATAATTGCACTAGTTTGTGCCTTAAAGTGGTTTTTCTTCACACTTTTGCACTAAAGCACCTAGTGAAACACCTTCACTCTTGAGCTGAGGTACTTGGAGGTTTGTTTGAAGCTCAAAAGCTTGGTTTTTGCCTCAGAAGTTACTGTCTTAAAGTTATTTTTCAAGGGTGAGTCTCATATCCTTTTAAAAGATTTATTTTCATTGCTTATTTGGCCCTCCTTGCATATTGTTTTAGGCCTTGATTTCAACTACAAAAATCTTTGTTTTCAAGTGTTTAAAATAGTTGTTTGAGGCCTCTTTGGTGTTGAGGGTGTTCTACCCTCTTGTGTGCCTTATTGGCTTAAGCTTGGTGCCATCTTTTAAGGCCTTTGAGGCAGTCTTTATTTGGCCTTTTAACCACTAAAATCCAGTGGATTTTCAGTGGTAGAAATGTGGTTTTGAGGTCCAAAATGAGAGGGGGTGGTTCCTCTCCTCTTGTCTTGTTTGCTTGCCTTGTTGGCCTAATTATTGAGCATGTGTTTCTAGCGTGTGTTGGCTTGTTCTCAGCCTATTCTTGGCCTTATTTCAACATGGTATAACTCTGGTTTGGCTTGGTTGAGTCACTTCATGCATGTTTTTTACACTTGTAGTGTAATCTTGCCATTTAGCCTTGTGTGCTCAATACTTTGATCCATCGTGCTAGCCTATTTTGGTTCTATCTCAGCATGTTTTTGGTGTTATTTTGGCATGTTGTAACTCTGATTTTGGTTGGTAGAGCCACCTCTTGCATGCTTCTTACACTTGTAGTGTAAACCTTGCTCACTAGCCTAGTATACTTGGTGTTTTGGACCATTATTCTAGCATGTTTTGGCTCCACTCCAGCAAGTTTTTACTCATGTTTTAACATGCTTTAGCTCTATTTTGAGGCTTCTTGGTTGTATGATGCTTGTTATGCATGCTTGTAGTGCAATAGCCTTGAATAGCTTTGAGTTTTGAGGTATCTTGCATGCTTGGCTTGAGGTATTTGCATATTTTGGCATCATTTGACATGTTATTTCAGAGCATATAGTGTTGCCACACTTCCATGTTTTTTACTCTTTAGGTGCTCTTGAGAGTTGCACCTTTATGCCTTGTTTGTGAGCCAATGCATGAGCATCATTCTCTTGCCATTCATGCTACCATTTCAGATCATTTTGGCCACTGTTTTGGCATGCATGAGGTCTGTTTGGTGTTGGTTTAGTCCATTGAGCATTGTGTTGCATGGTCCTAGTGTTGTATCCTTCACTAGTATTTAATGCTTAAGTGTTCTAGTATGTTGTGCATGAGTGTTTACATGTTAGAGTCTTGTGCATACCATTTTAACATGTCAAGATTAGCATGTTGTTTGCATAGCACGTTGTTTGCATGTGTTTTGCATTGCATTGTGTTTGAGATTGGATGTTAATCCAAACACGAGAAACGAGGGCGTTTCATACTTGAAGTGATGAAACGCGCCTCATTTCTTTGTCGCCGACCCTCTTGATCAAGCATGGTAGAGGTGGAGGCCCTTGTGTGTTACTTGTGCATTCATCAACATTGTGCAAGCTTGACTCTTTGGCCATCATACATTGAGATGCATGATTGGTGGCTCCAGAGCCGAGCACTACACTCCTTTGAGCTTGAGACATGATAGGGAGTGTAATTGCACACACATTTCCTTGCAAATACACTGCCATGCCTCTATTTGTGCTCTGTTATAGCAAAAGGAGAAATTGTAGGAAGAAGTGGCCGACCGGCCATCAAAGCTGCCAACCGGCCATCAAGGTTGCCGATCGGCTATCAGAAGTGGCCGATGGCCATCAACTTTGGCTGATGGCCATCCCTCTTGGCCGACCATCCCTCAGCATGTTCCTAAGGTGGGTCAGAAGCATTCTGGAAGTTGGCATAATTTTCAGAAGTACAGAAGTGTGCAAATAGAGGCACCATGAGGCACGGTAGTGGATTTCTAGGAGGAAGCCGACCGAGTATGCATGTCCCTCATCCTTGAGGCCATTTACTCGCTTTTGTTAACTTAGAATAAGTTAGCTATTTCATTCAATTATGCTGTAATTAATTAGCTAGAATAGTTAGTTAATTAGTTGGTTTGTAATTGTTAGCTTAATTAGTGTAGCTAGTTAGTTGATTTATTCGGACCCTTCGTCGAGAGGGCAAATGCTGTAATAAGTGTGCGTGTGTGTGTGAATGTCTTCCAACCCCACGTCTTTCTCCTTTTTATTTACCCGCTTTCAGTGGTTAGATTAGGGCATATTTCAATTAGCATCCTTATGCTTTGCATGCGTGCATCATTCATTCGTATTGCATGCACCGAGCTCAGCGCACCATTCAAACTGCATTGTATTTCAATACACTTACTAGAATACGTGTTTAACAGCATGTTATCGAGTGTTGCATTCATATGCCATTCTAGATAGCCGAGCCTATTTTAGTTGCATTTTTGCATGTGTTGCATTAGGCATCTTAACATAGCTAGGATCATGCATGATTTCTAACTACCTTCTGTTTTGGATCGGAGTACACTGTGAGTGTTTATGCTTTAGCATCCTTGCGTGTGTGTAAGTGACTGCCATGATAGCATGCTTGCCATGAGGCTAACTGCTTAAGTGATTAATTGCATGAATGGCTGTGGATGAAGGCTTCATTGCTTGAATTGGAACAATTCATCAAAATATGAGTTTTAAGCCCACTTAAGGATGGCAAATCCACATTTTAGCTTACTTGAGGGTAGCAACTTCAAACCATTTTCAAAAAACAAATATGAGATGTTTTGTTCCAATCCTTGCGATTGAGTTTATACTTGCGTGCTATGCGCATCACATAGTAATTCTAGATTAATAACCGGAATAAGAACACATATGCTTTCAAAAACAACATATCATGTTAGTAGAGGCCGATCTTTGATCGGGCGGGCGGGGGTGCTCATTTCAAGACCTTTCCAAGTTCTCGAGCCGAGGAAACTTTGGTAATGACGGACACGTGGCCTTAGGCACTAGTCAGGGTTTCCTAAATTTCCCAAAACAAAATATTTAGATGGCGACTCTGAAATCTGACAAAGCAGTCCATGTTTGGCGCTTTTTGATTCAAAATTGATTTTTCAAAACCAATTCTCGGATGTGGACTCTTTGGTGATTTATCAGTCTTACATTGAACTTTGTGAGATTAGATTCAAAACCATGATAGGAGTCTGAACTATAATAGCTATGAACTACAATTCGCGCCCTCGCGCGAGGAGCAGAGTTCGGGCAGTCTACAGTTTCTGGCGACTCTGTTGAGGATTTGGAGAACTTGACTCAAAACTGGTGATATGTTGTTTTGTTTACACTTATGTGTTTCTTTGCATTACATTTGCATTAGTGCGCGTAGGACACCGTGTTTGCCATCTGCTGTTCCTGAACGGTTTGCCGGAGACTTGATTGAAAAAGCGTGCCATAAGGCTGACCGGTTACGGGCTCTGCCACGATGGGAACACAAACCTCGGTTCTTACCGAAGCACCCTTTTTGACCATTCGACCTAGTTGCATATCGGAAACTATAGTGACCATTCCAAACTAGGACAGATTGCTTACCCGATTGTAGGTTGTTTGAAACCACTGCGTGCTAGTGAAACCCTAGCTCATGACAAGACAAGACAGGGAAACCCTATCCCTCCATAGGGGCATTTTGGCTCTTACTTGCTTGTTACGTGCTGTCAGAGTGTGTCTCTATAGGTTGTATGTATTAGTTGCAAGTTCGAGTATCAGTCGGCGAACGTCAGTATTTGGAGATATATGATTTGGGGCAGTGATTTGGGAACAGTGATCAGTATTGAGAATAGTGTGTTCAGCTTACAAATGTCAACTGTGTGTTGTCTTAATTTAAGCCGAAGTGTTGTCCATTTTTCTGCTTATTGTTTCCTTATTATGCTTTATTTATCTTTTTGCAAGGTAGTTTAGCATCATTGCTTCCGACCAGGCAGATATTCCCTAGGCACTCTGAACCAGAGGTCGAAGACTTCATCGATCCGAGGATCTGATAGACGAGCAACCAATATTTGTTTCATTACCACCGGTTACTAGACGGAGGGCAGTTAGGCAGAGAATATTAGTGCAGCAGTCAGTTTAGAGGTCTTTGTCTACCCCACTCGGTATAGTAGGGATCAGATTTCTGTTGCCACCTCAGAGAGAGAATCTACGTTTGCTCAAATAGATTAACATCTTATGGCCGGCATGGAAGAAATGATGCGTCAGCTCCAAGAGACCATGCAAGCCATGCAGCGGGATGCTGCCCGCCATCCAGAGGTTGCCGCGCGTCAGGCAGAGATTGTGGCTCAACAGGCAAAACTGATTGCCAGGCTTCAGCAACAGCAACAACAATAACCACAACAAGTCGGAGCATCTGCTTCACATCCACCCCCATCCCCACCTAGAGTTCTAACACTTGGGGAAACTACAAACGTCTAGGAGAATACAGACGTCCCAACAGGGCCAGTTCCACCCCCAATCCTACCTCAGCTGTCCAAAGCACCAGCTAATCTAGTGGACACACCGTTTGAGTTCGAGGTGGATCCAACAGCGCTGAAGGTGAGCAAGTTAGAAAAGCTATTCAAAAAAGCTCAAGGCGTTAATTCCATTCCAGACATAGAGGATGGATACACCGATTCGGCAGTGACTTTGCCGAACCGGTTCAAGATGTCGCATATAGACCGTTTTGACAGTTCTGGGGATCCCATGGTAGACCTGCGGTTGTCCTTAGATATCCTAAGACCAATGAACCTTTCCTGACTGCAAAAGTTTTCCCTTTTCGGTCGGACCCTGTCGGGTGTCGCGGCCATCTGGTATGTAAAGTTGGAAGATCCTATCAAGAGAAGTTGGGAAGAAATGGCCGAGGTCTTCGTTACCTAGTACTCATACAACACACAGATCGAGATCACAACTCGTGATCTCGAGACAACCAGACAGGAGCTGAAAGAGGGCTTCTCTGACTTTGTAACCCGTTGGAGGGCCAAAGCTTCTATGATGACCACTAGGCCGGTCGAGAAAGGTCAGATACGGATGGTTGTGCGTAACCTCCAACCCAAACTGATGCAAAAGATGATCGTCGTACCCCTCCCTACCTTTTCTGATTTACACGAGATTGGGGTACAGATTGAGGACGCTATGAAGCAGGGTCCGATCAACCACGAGAGAGAGCAGTCCAAGAGGGCATTTACCCGCAGCTCGAATGCAGGCACGAGTAATGCTGCAGCTGCCAGAACTTCCGATGTGGGCATGGTCACCACCACCACACTAAAAATAGCAACCCCATTCACCGGTACGTCCGGTACCAGCTCATAAACAGCCAAACACCCACCTCGGGGCCAGAGGGTGTTCACCCCACTGTACATGTCTCTGTCAACGGCCCTAAGGGTCTTGATCAAAAAGGGGCATCTGAAGCCTCTGGAGCCGCGGCCATTACCAAATAACCTCCCACCAACTCACAGCCTGGCTAAATACTGTGCCTTTCACTAACAGCATGGTCACGACACCGACCAATGCTTCAGACTTCATCATGAGATTCAAGATCTCATTGACAACAAGGTGATCGTGCCTTCAGAGAAGCCGAATGTCACCACCAACCCACTTCCACCACATAACCAAGCTCCACCACCTAAACACATCAACCTGATCCAAACCGCGGCCACTCCATATGACCCAAGCATATATATCACACCCTCCCACCTACCTAAGCCTGAGGTGTTCATCCCATACAGCACGTACTTGTGCATATTGAGTATCTCCTAAACCCAACCCGAACCGGTGGTGGTGACTGTCAAACACAGAATTGGGATGACTTTGGAGGTAGATGGGAATGTTGATTCAGAGCCTGAGGGGTCTGCGAACTTTATGTACAACCCGAGTGGTTATATCACATCAACAGACTAGGCTAAGTCGAGGGTAGAGTTGCCAGTTGAGGCAGAGATCAGTGTGGTCTGGGAGCATGGACCTAGTCAGGGGCTAGATGACCTAGCAGAGTTGAAAGAGGACATTACAAATCTGCAGTTCTTTGAAGAGCAGGACTCAGGGGATGTGAACATCAACTGGTTCGACTTGGATGGATCAGTAGAGAATACGGGGTGGCTCAGTGACCAGCCGGATGTTGTTGAAGAACCTCAGCCAGAATAGGGATTGTCAGAAATGGGAACATTAGCAGTGGTCGGAATGGCCGAGAATCAAGAGAAATCGCCGGAGAGCACTGGTGCTAAGAATTTTGCTTGGGATTCAGGCAGTTTGAGTATAGTAGATACTGAACAGGAGGTTGCATTGAAGCGTCTTGAGCAAGAAAAGATCGAGGATCTTGAGAGGGCTAGGAAGGCCAAAGCCCCTGTGGGGACGGAATGTGCTGTGATCATAGGAACAGTTGCAACGAAACCGGACAACTGTCTGTCGATTGCTGACGGAATATGGTGGGAAGACGACGACTTACATCTTGTCCACACTGACGAAGATTAGGGGGAGAACCAACCAGATGACACCTGGTACGTTGAGGAGGTTGACCATATGACCAGGAGTGGGCGGTATTTCAAACCCACACACTTGGACCAGCCAGAGGCGTCCAGGAAGGACAAAGAAGCGGGGAGGCAGAAGGAAAAACTGCTGGAGGAGGAGGCTGTACTAAAATAGCTTAAGAAGATTCAAGCAAACATCTCCATCTGGGGACTACTTATGGCCTCGAGAGTTCACAGACAGGCCGTCCTTACAGCCATGGATAGGGCCAAGCTTTCAATCGATACAGCTGGACCGGCAATTGTTGATGAAATCAAGCAGAAACAGAAAGAGGATGAGTTCCTCAGAAAGGTGATGGATGAATTTGAGACAAGTCCAAAAGTAGAGTTTAGCATTGAGAATGAAGTGTTGAAATTCCGGAACAGAATATGCGTTCCTAATATTCCGGAGCTAAGGAAGAGGGTTTTAGATGAAGCCCACAGATCTGTATTTGCTATGCATCCGGGTAACAATAAAATGTATCGGGATTTGAAACAAACCTATTGGTGGCCTAAAATGAAGAAAGAGATTGCAGAATATGTGTCCAAGTGCCTTCAGTGTCAGCAAGTTAAGGCTGAACATCAGAAACCAAGCGGTCTACTTCAACCTCTCCCTACTCCTGAGTGGAAGTGGGAACATGTGACTGTGGACTTCGTTGTTGGCCTACCTCGGACTTCTCGAGGTATGGATTCTGTTTGGGTTGTAGTTGATAGACTGACTAAATCTGCACATTTTCTGCCTGTCAAAACTACATTTACTGCTTACAGGTTGGCTACTATTTATGTTGATGAAATTGTCCGTTTACACGGAGTGCCGGTATCCATTGTGTCGGATAGAGATCTGAAATTTGTATCTAGATTGTGGAAGAGTTTGCAGGAAGCTATGGGAACAGAACTAAGGCTCAGCACTACATTCCACTCACAGACAGATGGGCAATCAGAACGAACGATACAGACTTTGGAAGATATGCTTCGCATGTGTGCTTTGGATTTTCAGGGGAGTTGGGAAGATTACCTGCCACTTGCAGAATTTGCTTATAATAATAGCTTCCACTCCAGCATCGGAATGGCACCATACGAGGCTTTGTATGGTAGGAGGCATAGATCACCTATTTGTTGGACAGAGGTCGGGGACAGAGCTTTGCTTGGGCCTGAAATTGTACAAGACACCTCTGAAAAGATCAAAACTATTCGGCAAAGGCTCAGAACAGCTCAAGACCGACAGAAGAATTACGCAGACGTTCGGAGAAGACCTCTTGAGTATGAGGTCGGCGACCATGTGTTCATCCGTGTTTCTCCGATGAAAGGTCAAGTCAGGTTTGGAAAAAAGGGCAAGTTGTCGCCCCGTTACATTGGGCCGTTTCAAATTTTGGAGAGGCTTGGTCCAGTTGCTTATAGAGTTGCTTTGCCACCAGGATTCGAGCAAATCCATAACGTGTTTCATGTGTCGATGTTGAGGGGTTACCTCCAAGACCCGTTACATGTGATTGATTATCATCGGGTAGCTATTGATGAGAATATGAAATACGCTGAATGGCCGGAAAGAATTGTTGACCGACAAGTGAAAGAATTGAGAAACAAGTCCATCCCAATGGTGAAGGTAGAATGGAAGGAACACTATGGGACGGATGCCACGTGGGAAAAAGAGGAGGAAATGCGATTACGCTATCCACATTTGTTTCCCGACGAAGGTAAATTAAGTTTGGAGGACCAAACTTCCTAAAGGGGGGAAGACTGTGATACCCCTGTCCCGTAATATGCTAATTGGTCCTTAATTTGTGTCTGATTATGTGTTTAGCATGATTTTATGTGCCATTATGTGAATGCTTGTGATTTTGAAGTCTTATCTGTTCATCGTAGGAATATCTGTTTGAATAACCTGCTTCGGAAATTAAATTGAGGGCCTTATCGGCCACAGAGCCCGAAATTGATTACGCCATTGTGATTGGCATAATTTTTAGAACCTACGGTGAAATTTAATTAGAAATTGATTCGGGTCAGATTAAATCGATTAAATTGAGGGATTAGTGCCCAATTGTATTATTATTATTATATTGTGACTTAGTGAGGCTCTATACACTCAAATACCCTCTTCTTTATTCCTCTTGGCTGACTTAAACGCAAGAAAGAAAGAAGGGAGTCGGCTAGAGAGAGGGAAAAGAGGAGAGTTGGGTGTTTGGCTCAAATTTGTGAAGAATTGGAGGATCAAACTCAAGAAATTGCTATAATTTGGAAGATTGAGCCTCTAGGTAAGCATTTGGTCTTGAATTCATAAGTTTGAAATTGTGATCTTGTAAGTTCAAGGGTTGTTTGTGATCAAGAGCATGATTTGAGCTGGTTTTATTGAAGTGGAGGCTTGATATGTGCATGCATGTAAAGAACTCCTATGGAATCACAAAATCTAGCATGTAATTTGTGAAATTGTAAAAGATTGGTAGTGTAATCCCACATGCAAGCATGTCTTTGTTGAGTCTTATAGCAATGAGCACTAATTGCATTATTTGAAATGAATATGAAGTCAAAATGGGCATGCATGTACAAATCATGGGAGTATAAATCTTGAATGTTTGAATTTGATATGTTAGTGATGAATTTGGATTAATTTGAGGCATGCATGTAAATTGTAAGAAATTGGGCCTCCTAAGGTTGTGATTTCGAATTGGTAGCATGTTAACATGTGTAAATGTGTAATTTGAGCCATTGCATGCAAGTAATGTGGTTGAAGTGTCGAAGTCGAGCTCAAGAACACCATTCTGGGTTTTCCAGAATTTTGACTTCCGCTCGAGCAGGGGAATGGCCGCTCGAGCGGATAAATCGTGCTCCCAGCACTTTTCGCAGAGTTGGATGTCCGCTCAAGCGGGATATCTCGCGCTCGAGCGGGGAGTTTTTATAGACAGGCCTTCCGCTCAAGCGCTCTATTCCACGCTCGAGCGTATTTTTCATGCAACCAGTACTTTCGCAGGCCTTGAGGGTTCGCTCGAGCGGAGAAGTTGACGCTCGAGCGGGGACCCTGTTTTCTGAAATTCTGGAAATGCATTCTGTGTTCTGTTTTCCCGTTCTCTTTCACTTACAAGCACTCTTAGGCATATGTTAAACATTGTAAATGAGCTAATGAAATGTGAATTAAGCCTAAAGAGAGATATGTGGATTAAAGAACGGATTGAACTGTTAGTGACCCTCTTGTGTTCATGCAATGTGTAGGGTCAAGCTCCAGGGCAAATCCGCAAGCCGATCACTATGAGTAATATCAATATTCGAAAGCTTATTAATGTCCAATTGTGTATTCCCTCATAAGCTTTATGAGTTGCTAATTGGGATTGTGGACAAAGGTCTGACATTAATGAATAATTGGACCAAAGGTCGTTTTGACGATGAAAAGTGGACCAAAGGTCGTTTTGGTAGAAATGAATGGACCGAAGGTCGTTCGGACATAATGAATGGACCGAAGGTCGTTTTGACATATGTGAATGGACCGAAGGTCGTTTTGACATGAACGAGTGGGCCAAAGGCCGTTTTGACATAAATGAATGGGCCGAAGGCCATTTTGACAGAAATAAATGGGCCAAAGGCCGTTTTGACATAAATGAATGGGCCGAAGGCAATTTTGACAGAAATGAATGGGCCGAAGGCCGTTTTGACATAAGTGAATGGGCCGAAGGCCGTTTTGCCATGAATGGAAACCCAAATGGGCCAAAGGCTAGAATGTTTGGAACTACAGGTACTTGTTTTGAATTTCGTATAGTTATATATATTTGATAAATAGAAGTATGAATTGGGCCCAAGGCCGTTTGGAGCATGTTGTTCTACATATTGTTATGTAACTGTCATGTTTGATGTTATTCACTGGGCTATCGCTCACGCTCATTCATGTGTTTGTAGGTGAGCCAAGAGAATCACAAACCCAGCCCCAGTGAAGTCTGCTAGGAACAACATGAGTTTTGGAGAGTCAGCCTTGTGCCTCACACATGAGACCAACCTTGCCCTTTTATTATGTACTTATGTTTTGTCTTGTTGGCAAGGTCCTAGTGTATATCTGCACATAGTCTGTTATAGGCTGACTCGTTTTGGATGATCCTATCTGTAATGAATTTTGTGAAACTGTACTTTTGATGTGGGTTATTAGCGTATCTAAGTATGGTTTGTTTGATGTGCATATAAGCACGGCTCTATGGACAAAGTTTTTAATTTTTGCTTCCGTTTGGCCCCTTTACTCTGACAAGTCATCTTGTTTCGGTTTGAGGCCGTAGGTAATCACAGGATTACTGGCCGATCATGTCCTTAACCCATAGGGACGGGTTCGGGTCGTGACAGAGTGGTATCAGAGCACGAGTTAATAACTCACACATTTGTCCAAAAAGAGCAATAAGCGTCTAGATAAGATCTAGGATGCATTCATGTGATAAGTACGAGTTTGGAAGCATTGATTATATGCTTAAATGTATTGTTAGGAATAATTATATGTGTAAGTTGTGAACTACTTGCATTGCAAATTATCTAAAAATATGTGCTTCTTAGTGTATGCATACTTGTGTACCTTTTGTATGAAATATAATGCAAGTTTAATCAGATGGTGAGAACCAGAGGTGATGAGATAGAGGAATCTTCTACTGCCAGACTGGACAGAATGGAAAGACTGATACAGGAAATGGCAGAAGCTTTGAGACAGCAACAGGAGTGGCAACAACAGTGGCAGCAACCACATCCGCCACCTCCACCTCCGGCACCACCCGTGCCAGATAATCAAAATGATGACCGGATTATAGCTCTCACCAAGGAATTCAAGAAAATGAAACCACCACAGTTCCACGGGGGATTAGATCCGTTGAAAGCCGAAGCATGGGTCCTCGGCATTGAGAAATTATTTGAAGTGTTCCCCTGTTCAGAGACTCAGAAAGTGCTTCTAGCCACTTTTATGCTAGAAGACGAAGCGAGAAGATGGTGGATGTTGATGCGAGAGAATCATAAGGACGTTGACTGGGTAAAGTTCCTAGAAATATTCTATGACAAGTACTTTCCGCAGTGTGTCCGGGATAGGAAAGTGGCAGAGTTCATGGAACTCAAGCAAGACAGCATGACTGTAGCCGAGTATGAGGCCAAATTCACTGAGTTGGCCAGGTTTGCACCGCACGTAATTGACACTGATTATAAGAAGGCAAGGCATTTTGAAGGTGGGCTCCGAAGTGACATCCTAGAGAGAGTGAATGTCCTGAAGTTGGAGACCTACATCGGGGTGCTTGACCGGGCCATCATATCAGAGGCTAACATAGCTAGACAAGCGAAGCCGACAACAGAATGGAAAGGCAACAAAAGACAAGGCTTCTTTTCGAAGAAGAAATTTTTTGAAAAAGCAAAACACGGGCTCCTCAACTACTGCAAGTTCTTCCCGAGACACAGCTCCCATGTGCAACATTTGTAGCAAAAGGCACCGTGGAGTCTGTTACCGTGCATCGGGAGCTTGTTTTAAGTGTGGGAAACAAGGGCATATAGCCCGAGATTGTAATCAGAATAGTGGAAAGATAGCTGCTAGCTCCACTGCATCGATCCCAAAGCCGGGAAATACTTTGAGATCTGCTACTACTGGAGATACAGTGAGACAAAGGAGAGTTTTTGCACTTGTTCCGGGCGATACACGGAATGCCAATGTCGTTGTCTCAGGTACTATTTCAATATGTAACCAGGATGCCTTTCTATTAATTGATTCTGGATCAACACACTCATTTGTGAAGTGTACATTTGCATCTAGACTGAATAGACCCCTAGAGTTATTGCCATATTTGTTATGTGTGTCTGCTCCATCGGGGGAATCTGTGTTATGTGAATATATATATCGGTTTTGTGACATGCGTATTGAGGATGCTACCCTATATGTAGATTTGTTGCCCTTGAACTTTAGACATTTCGATGTAATTTTGGGCATGGATTGGTTGACCAAGTATTGTGCCACCATTGACTGTGTGGCAAAAAGGGTTGTATTTAAACCACCAGAACAGAAAGAGATTATGTTTGTGGGTAATGGGGTAGAGCCTCCACCTTATTTGATATCTGCAATGAAAGCATGTAAACTGATCAGGAAAGGGTGCCAGGTTTATTTGTGCTATGTGTTGTCTAAACAATCTGAGAGTGTTGAATTGAATAATATTCCGATTGTTAGAGAATTTCCAGATGTGTTTCCGAATGAATTACCAGGGGAATTGGTAGATTGGGAGATAGAGTTCACCATTGAAACTGTGCCCGGAACCCAGCCCATTTCTAAGACTCCCTATAGAATGGCTACTGCCGAGATGAAGGAATTGAAAGAACAGTTGCAAGACCTGCTTGATAAGGGGTTTATCCGACCTAGCACTTCGCCTTGAGGTGCACCAGTGCTGTTTGTGAAGAAGAAGGATGGCACCTTGCGCTTGTGCATCGACTATCGGGAATTGAATAAGGTAACAGTAAAGAACAAATATCCCCTACCCCATATTGATGATTTGTTTGACCAGTTGCAAGGATCACATGTGTTTTCTAAGATTGATTTGAGATCCGGGTATCATCAGCTGAAAATTAAGGCAGAGGATGTTGAGAAAACCGCATTCAGAACGAGGTATGGTCATTTTGAGTTTCTTGTTATGCCGTTTGGAGTGACTAATGCTCCGGCAGCATTTATGGACTTAATGAACAGAATTTTTAGAACCTACCTTGATGAGTTTGTTGTAGTCTTCATCGATGATATTTTGATATACTCTAAAGATAGACTTGAACACGAACAACATTTGAGGACTGTTTTACAAATACTTCGAGAAAGAAAACTATTTGCTAAATTAAAGAAATGTGAGTTTTGGTTGGATGAGGTTGTTTTCTTAGGGCACGTGATCAACAAGGAAGGAATTTCAGTGGACCCGCAGAAGATAGAGGCAATTGTGAATTGGCCTACACCGACTAATGTGACAGAAGTTCACAGTTTTATGGGTTTGGCTGGGTACTACAGGAGGTTTGTGAAGGACTTTTCGAAGTTAGCTGTGCCTCTTACCCAATTGACACGTAAAGGACAACCATTTGAGTGGAATAACGAAAGAGAATCAGCCTTTCATGAATTGAAAACAAGATTGACCACGGCACCAATTTTGACACTACCTTCAGGTACGGAAAATTTTGTGATTTTCAGTGATGCATCTTATAAGGGTTTGGGTTGTGTGTTAATACAGAACGGAAAGGTTATTGCTTACGCCTGCCGACAGTTGAGGCCACATGAGAAGAATTATCCAACACATGACTTAGAATTGGCCGCAGTTGTTTTTGCCTTGAAAATTTGGCGGCATTATCTGTATGGAGCAAAATGTGAAGTCTACACGGATCATAAGAGTCTGAAATACTTCTTCACACAGAAAGAGTTGAATATGCGTCAGAGAAGATGGCTAGAACTGATAAAAGACTACGATCTAGAGATTCAGTATCATCCCGGGAAAGCTAATACAGTGGCGGATGCCTTGAGCAGAAAATCAACAGGGAGTATGGCTTGTTTTCTTACTGAACAAAAGGAGATTTTGCAAGACTTTGAAAAGTCTGAAATTGAAGTGATGGTATGTGAACAGGGCGGATTGATAGCCGCCATTACAGCTGAACCGGCAATTGTTGATGAAATCAAGCAGAAACAGAAAGAGGATGAGTTCCTCAGAAAGGTGATGGATGAATTTGAGACAAGTCCAAAAGCAGAGTTTAGCATTGAGAATGAAGTGTTGAAATTTCGGAACAGAATATGCGTTCCTAATATTCCGGAGCTAAGGAAGAGGGTTTTAGATGAAGCCCACAGATCCGTATTTGCTATGCATCCGGGTAACAATAAAATGTATCGGGATTTGAAACAAACCTATTGGTGGCCTAAAATGAAGAAAGAGATTGCAGAATATGTGTCCAAGTGCCTTCAGTGTCAGCAAGTTAAGGCTGAACATCAGAAACCAGGCGGTCTACTTCAACCTCTCCCTATTCCTGAGTGGAAGTGGGAACATGTGACTATGGACTTCGTTGTTGGCCTACCTCGGACTTCCCGAGGTATGGATTCTGTTTGGGTTGTAGTTGATAGACTGACTAAATCTGCACATTTTTTTCCTGTCAAAACTACATTTACTGCTTACAGGTTGGCTACTATTTATGTTGATGAAATTGTCCGTTTACACGGAGTGTCAGTATCCATTGTGTCGGATAGAGATTCGAAATTTGTATCTAGATTGTGGAAGAGTTTGCAGGAAGCTATGGGAACAGAACTAAGGTTCAGCACTACATTCCACTCACAGACAAATGGGCAATCAGAACGAACGATACAGACTTTGGAAGATATGCTTCGCATGTGTGCTTTGGATTTTCAGGGGAGTTGGGAAGATTACCTGCCACTTGCAGAATTTGCTTATAATAATAGCTTCCACTCCAGGATCGGAATGGCACCATACGAGGCTTTGTATGGTAGGAGGTGTAGATCACCTATTTGTTGGACAGAGGTCGGGGACAGAGCTTTGCTTGGGCCTAAAATTGTACAAGACACCTCTGAAAAGATCAAAACTATTCGGCAAAGGCTCAGAACAGCTCAAGACCGACAGAAGAATTATGCAGACGTTCGGAGAAGACCTCTTGAGTATGAGGTCGGCGACCATGTGTTCATCTGTGTTTCTCCGATGAAAGGTCAAGTCAAGTTTGGAAAAAAGGACAAGTTGTCGCCCCGTTACATTGGGCCGTTTCAAATTTTGGAGAGGCTTGGCCCAGTTGCTTATAGAGTTGCTTTGCCACCGGGATTCGAGCAAATCCATAACGTGTTTCATGTGTCGATGTTGAGGGGTTACCTCCGAGACCCGTTACATGTGATTGATTATCATCGGGTAGCTATTGATGAGAATATGAAATACGCTGAATGGCCGGAAAGAATCGTTGACCGACAAGTGAAAGAATTGAGAAACAAATCCATTCCAATGGTGAAAGTGGAATGGAAAGAACACTATGGGACAGATGCTACATGGGAAAAAGAGGAGGAAATGCGTCTACGCTATCCACATTTGTTTCCCGACGAAGGTAAATTAAGTTTGGAGGACCAAACTTCCTAAAGGGGGAAGACTGTGATACCCCTGTCCCGTAATATGCTAATTGGTCCTTAATTTTGTGTCTGATAATGTGTTTAGCATGATTTTATGTGCCATTATGTGAATGCTTGTGATTTTGAAGTCTTATCTGTTCATCGTAGGAATATCTGTTTGAATAACCTGCTTCGGAAATTAAATGAGGGCCTTATCGGCCACAGAGCCCGAAATTGATTACGCCATTGTGATTGGCATAATTTTTAGACCTACGGTGAAATTTAATTAGAAATTGATTCGGGTCAGATTAAATCGATTAAATTGAGGGATTAGTGCCCAATTTGTATTATTATTATTATATTGTGACTTAGTGAGGCTCTATACACTCAAATACCCTCTTCTTTATTCCTCTTGGCTGACTTAACGCAAGAAAGAAAGAAGGAGTCGGCTAGAGAGAGGGAAAAGAGGAAGAGTTGGGTGTTTGGCTCAAATTTGTGAAGAATTGAGGATCAAACTCAAGAATTCTATATGGAAGATTGAGCCTCTAGGTAAGCATTTGGTCTTGAATTCATAAGTTTGAAATTGTGATCTTGTAAGTTCAAGGGTTGTTTGTGATCAAGAGCATGATTTGAGCTGGTTTTATTGAAGGAGGCTTGATATGTGCATGCATGTAAAGAACTCCTATGGAATCACAAATATAGCATGTAATTTGTGAAATTGTAAAAGATTGGTAGTGTAATCCCACATGCAAGCATGTCTTTGTTGAGTCTTATAGCAATGAGCACTAATTGCATTATTTGAAATGAATATAAAGTCAAAATGGGCATGCATGTACAAATCATGGGAGTATAAATCTTGAATGTTTGAATTTGATATGTTAGTGATGAATTTGGATTAATTTGAGGCATGCATGTAAATTGTAAGAAATTGGGCCTCCTAAGGTGTTGATTTCGTATGGTAGCATGTTACATGTGTAAATGTGTAATTTGAGCCATTGCATGTGGTTGAAGTGTCGAAGTCGAGCTCAAGAACACCATTCTGGGTTTCCAGAATTTTGACTTCCGCTCGAGCGGGGGAATGGCCGTTCGAGCGGATAAATCATGCTCCCAGCACTTTTCGTAGAGTTGGATGTCCGCTCGAGCGGGATATCTCGCGCTCGAGCGGGAGTTTTTATAGACAGGCCTTCCGCTCAAGCGCTCTATTCCACGCTCGAGCGTATTTTTCATGCAACCAGTACTTTCGCAGGCCTTGAGGGTCCGCTCGAGCGGAGAAGTGACGCTCGAGCGGGACCCTGTTTTCTGAAATTCTGGAAATGCATTCTGTGTTCTTTTTCCGTTCTCTTTCACTTACAAGCACTCTTAGGCATATGTTAAGCATTGTAAATGAGCTAAATGAAATGTGAATTAAGCCTAAAGAGAGATATGTGATTAAGAACGGATTGAACTGTTAGTGACCCTTTGTGTTCATGAATGTGTAGGGTCAAGTCCCAGGGCAAATCCGCAAGCCGATCACTATGAGTAATATCATATTTGAAAGCTTATTAATGTCCAATTGTGTATTCCCTCATAAGCTTTATGAGTTGCTAATTGGGATTGTGGACAAAGGTCTGACATGAATGAATAATTGGACCAAAGGTCGTTTTGATGATGAAAAATGGACCAAAGGTCGTTTTGGTAGAAATGAATGGACCGAAGGTCGTTTCGGACATAAATGAATGGACCGATGGTCGTTTTGACATATGTGAATGGACCGAAGGTCGTTTTGACATGACGAGTGGGCCAAAGGCCGTTTTGACATAAATGAATGGGCCGAAGGCCATTTTGACAGAAATGAATGGGCAAAAGGCCGTTTGACATAAATGAATGGGCCGAAGACAATTTTGATAGAAATGAATGGGCCGAAGTCGTTTCGACATAAGTGAATGGGCCGAAGGCTGTTTTGCCATGAATGGAAACCCAAATGGGCCAAAGGCCAGAATGTTGGAACTACAGCTACTTGTTTTGAATTTCGTATAGTTATATATATTTGATAAATAGAAGTATGAATTGGGCCAAGGCCGTTTGGAGCATGTTGTTCTACATATTGTTATGTAACTGTCATGTTTTGATTATTCACTGGGCTATCGCTCACGCTCATTCAGTGTTTGTAGGTGAGCCAAGAGAGGCACAAACCCAGCCCCAGTGAAGTCTGCTAGGAACAACATGAGTTTTGGAGAGTCAGCCTTGTGCCTCGCACATGAGACCAACCTTGCCCTTTTTATTATGTACTTATGTTTTGTCTTGTTGGCAAGGTCCTAGTGTTATCTGTACATAGTCTGTTATAGGCTGACTCGTTTTGGATGATCCTGTCTGTAATGAATTTTGTGAAACTGTACTTTTGATGTGGTTTATTAACGTATCTGATTATGGTTTGTTTGATGTGCATATAAGCACGGCTCTATGGACAAAGTTTTTAATTTTGCTTCCGTTTGGCCCCTTTACTCTGACAAGTCATCTGTTTCGGTTTGAGGCCGTAGGTAATCACAGATTACTGGCCGATATGTCCTTACCCATAGGGGCGGGTTCGGGTCGTGACAACTACACTTCCTTGTAGAATTTCCCAACGGATCAGAGAGTATCGGTTGCCGCTGAATCCTCAAAAATGTACTTTCGGTGTACAGTAGGAAAATGCTGGGTTCTTGATCACACAATGGGGTATCGAGGTCGATCCTTCCAAATCAAGGCCATCTTATAAATGCCACCACCGAAGACTGAAAAGGAGGTGCGAGGCTTTCTGGGTAAGTAAAGAATTCATAAGAAGGTTTATTGCAAAATTACCTTGACTTGTGTACCACTATTGGTCTCCTGAAGAAGGAAAGACGTTCCAATGGGACGACTGATGCCAAGTTGCTTTCGAGCAGATCAAGCAATATTTACAGAACCGACTTGTGTTGTCACTGCCTCTCCTGAAGAAAGGAAAGACGTTCCAATGGGACGACTGATGCCAAGTTGCTTCGAGCAGATAAGCAATATTTACAGAACCGACTTGTGTTGTCACTGCCTGAGCCGGGAAAAATCGTTGATTCTGTACCTATCAGTGACCGAAACGACAATGGGCTGCATGCTTGCCAGGAGTCTGAGGACAAAGTGGAGAAGGCTATCTACTACCTAAGTAAGAAAATGCTGGATTACGAGACCACACCTCCTCCGCTGGAGAAGGCTTGTCTGGCCTTGGTATGGCTACCAGGAAGCTGAGGCACTACTTGTTAGCTCACTCTGTAATACTGGTTTCAAGATAGATCCCATCAAATATCTCTTTGAGAAACCAGCACTTACGGATAGGCTAGTCCATTGGTTACTTCTGCTTTCCGAATTTGATCTGAAGTACATGATGCGCAAGTTAATGAAAGGGAGAGCAGTAGTGGAGTTCCTAGCCAACCACCCAGTAGAGGGAGATGAAGCAGTTGAATATTTGTTCCCAGATGAGGCCATTCTGCATGTCGAAGAAGAGTCTTGGACGATGTACTTTGACGGAGCGTCAAACCAATACGGGTATGGGATAGGGGTGTTGCTGATAGCACTTGACAATTCCCTTATACCTCTAGCATTCAAACTCCGTTTAAAGTGTCGAACAATGAGGTAAATATGAGGCATGTATTGCTGGACTAGAAGCCGCCCTGGAACTAGGGGCAAAACGGTTGGATGTCATCGGGGACTCGAACCTTGTTGTATCTCAAGCTAAAGGAGATTGGAAAGTTAAAGAAGAAAAGATGAGAATCTATCACCAGACCTTGGACGTTCTGATTCCTCGTTTGAAAAACTGAATTTTCGCTCATCTGTTAAGAGAGAAAACAGTTCGCTGGCAACTCTATCTTCTCTGATTGACATCCCTTTCAGAGTCCGGATGCGTCCGATCATCATTGAACAGAAATTCGTGCTGGCCTACCCATAGATGAGGTACAAGATCAGAACCCTGGTATTACGACATCTGGAACTTCTTGGAAAATGAAGCTTATCCACCAGAGGCAAATGCAAAGAAAAGAGGGCAATTCGAAGAATGGCTACTTAGTTCATCGTCTGCGGGGGTAAATTGTACAAGAGGGGTCATCTCGGGATGCATAAGCTATGCGTTGATCTGAAGAATCCAAGTGCCTGATGGAGGCCATCTATGGAGGAGAGTGCGGGCGCACATGAGTGGGTGTTGCTAGCGTGGAAAATTCTCAGATAGGGTTATTACTGGTCAACCATGGAGGAGGATTGTATTGGCTTTGTCCGGCGATGCCACAAATGTCAGATCCATTGCAAACGCATGAACATTCCACCGTCGAAGCTGTACAACATGACTTCACCATGGCCGTTTTCAGTCTGGGGATTGATGTAATTGGGGCTGTCACTCCAAAGGGATCCAACGGGCATGAGTATATTCTGGTAGCGATAGACTACTTCACGAATGGGTTGAGGCCCAATCTTACGTGGTGTTGAAGGCATCGCATGTTGTTAAGTTCATCAGAAACAACATTATTTGTCGCTACGGGGTCCGAATGAGATTATTTCGGATAATGGTTCCCACTTCAAGAAGGAAGTGATCGACTTGTTGGAGAATACAACGTGGCTTTTCATAAGTCATCTACATATCGCCGCAAACCAACAGAGCAGTTGAGGTTGCCAACAAGAACATCAAGCACATTTTGCAGAAGATGGTGAAAACCTACAGGACTGGCCAGATAAGCTGCCGTTTGCTCTTTGGGGCTACCAGACTTCAATTCGAACTTTTACTTGGGCAACTTCGTATTCCTTGGTTTATGGGATGGAGGCTGTTCTGCCTATCGAAGTTGAGGTTCGTCATTACGGGTATTGGCTGAGTGCCAGATAGCTGAGGCAGATTGGCAGCAAAGCAGGTTCGAAGAACTCATGCTCTTTGATTAAAGAAGGCTGAAAGCACTGTATTACGTCTAGGGTTATCAACGAAGAATTGCCAGGGCTTTCAACAAGAAGGTTAAGTCCAGGAATTTGAAAGAAGGGGATTTAGTGCTCAAAGACAACCGAGCTCCCATCCATGACCCTAGGGGCAAGTTCAGACCTAATTAGATTGGTCCCTACATCATCAAGTCTATCTGGTCGGGTGGAGCTATCGTTTTGATGGACTTAGATGGCCTAGAGTTCTCCCAGCCGATCAACATGGACAAGTTGAAGAAATAGTATCCCTGAGTGGCTCACTAGGCCGAAAACCCGAAAGGGCGACCTAGGCAAAAATTAGAGCATGAAAAATTGAAATAATAGAAACTGAGCTCGCAGGTTGAAAACCCAGAAAGGGCGGCCTTGGCAAAAGTAGAGCGCAAAAGGAGAGGGTAATACACAAGTGAACCTGAACCGAACTATGTAAGGCTGGATTCCCATCTTCGAGATACGTAGGCAATTCATTTTGAAGTCCAGCCATAAAGCAC
>NW_021025513.1:964694-974968 GCF_004153795.1 Camellia sinensis
AAAATATTGGTGAGCCATGAAATTGGTGAGCGATTAGTGTACCATTAAGAAAGTTTGGCAAGTTTTGTGTCTAGGTATACCTTTCGTTCTCTCTCTAAACAAAACCTAGAATCCCACTTGGAGTGAAAGACTAGAAAGTGCAGAGTCCAGCTGGGAGAGGAAGGTTGACAGCCGCGAAAGAGGGGAAAAAGCTTGCCGCTGCCGAGCCCCGAGGTGAGATCCCACAGTGTTTGTGTGGTGCGAAGGTGCCACAGCTTCTGTCACACTGTTGTTGCTGAAACGGATTGTGAGGGGCGAGATTTTTGTATCTTGATCGAACTTCGAAGGCACGAACGAAGAAGTGAAAATAGAAAAATATTAGAGAGAAAGGAAGAGACTTGAGCAATTTTTGGCTCTAGCTTGGGGATTTGAAGATTTAACTCAAGGATTGACTAGAATTTGGAAGATTAAAGCTCCTAGGTGAGTAACCAACCCCTAACTCATGAATTTGAGTTGTGATTTCGGGAATTGAAGATTAATTTGTGATCTAGAACATGAAAGGAGTTGGTTTTGATGAATTTGAAGACTATATGTGCATGCATGTAAAGAACTCCTATGGAATCACAAAATCTAGCATGTAATTTGTGAAATTGTGAAAGATTGGTAGTGTAATCCCACATGCAAGCATGTCTTTGTTGAGTCTTATAGCAATGAGCACTAATTGCATTATTTGAAATGAATATGAAGTCAAAATGGGCATGCATGTACAAATCATGGGAGTATAAATCTTGAATGTTTGAATTTGATATGTTAGTGATGAATTTGGATTAATTTGAGGCATGCATGTAAATTGTAAGAAATTGGGCCTCCTAAGGTTGTGATTTCGAATTGGTAGCATGTTAACATGTGTAAATGTGTAATTTGAGCCATTGCATGTGGTTGAAGTGTCGAAGTCGAGCTCAAGAACACCATTCTGGGTTTTCCAGAATTTTGACTTCCGCTCGAGCGGGGGAATGGCCGTTCGAGCGGATAAATCATGCTCCCAGCACTTTTCGTAGAGTTGGATGTCCGCTCGAGCGGGATATCTCGCGCTCGAGCGGGGAGTTTTTATAGACAGGCCTTCCGCTCAAGCGCTCTATTCCACGCTCGAGCGTATTTTTCATGCAACCAGTACTTTCGCAGGCCTTGAGGGTCCGCTCGAGCGGAGAAGTCGACGCTCGAGCGGGGACCTTGTTTTCTGAAATTCTGGAAATGCATTCTGTGTTCTATTTTCCGTTCTCTTTCACTTACAAGCACTCTTAGGCATATGTTAAGCATTGTAAATGAGCTAATGAAATGTGAATTAAGCCTAAAGAGAGATATGTGGATTAAAGAACGGATTGAACTGTTAGTGACCCTCTTGTGTTCATGCAATGTGTAGGGTCAAGCTCCAGGGCAAATCCGCAAGCCGATCACTATGAGTAATATCAATATTTGAAAGCTTATTAATGTCCAATTGTGTATTCCCTCATAAGCTTTATGAGTTGCTAATTGGGATTGTGGACAAAGGTCTGACATGAATGAATAATTGGACCAAAGGTCGTTTTGATGATGAAAAATGGACCAAAGGTCGTTTTGGTAGAAATGAATGGACCGAAGGTCGTTCGGACATAATGAATGGACCGATGGTCGTTTTGACATATGTGAATGGACCGAAGGTCGTTTTGACATGAACGAGTGGGCCAAAGGCCGTTTTGACATAAATGAATGGGCCGAAGGCCATTTTGACAGAAATGAATGGGCAAAAGGCCGTTTTGACATAAATGAATGGGCCGAAGACAATTTTGATAGAAATGAATGGGCCGAAGTTCGTTTCGACATAAGTGAATGGGCCGAAGGCTGTTTTGCCATGAATGGAAACCCAAATGGGCCAAAGGCCAGAATGTTTGGAACTACAGCTACTTGTTTTGAATTTCGTATAGTTATATATATTTGATAAATAGAAGTATGAATTGGGCCCAAGGCCGTTTGGAGCATGTTGTTCTACATATTGTTATGTAACTGTCATGTTTGATGTTATTCACTGGGCTATCGCTCACGCTCATTCATGTGTTTGTAGGTGAGCCAAGAGAAGCACAAACCCAGCCCCAGTGAAGTCTGCTAGGAACAACATGAGTTTTGGAGAGTCAGCCTTGTGCCTCGCACATGAGACCAACCTTGCCCTTTTATTATGTACTTATGTTTTGTCTTGTTGGCAAGGTCCTAGTGTATATCTGTACATAGTCTGTTATAGGCTGACTCGTTTTGGATGATCCTGTCTGTAATGAATTTTGTGAAACTGTACTTTTGATGTGGGTTATTAACGTATCTGATTATGGTTTGTTTGATGTGCATATAAGCACGGCTCTATGGACAAAGTTTTTAATTTTTGCTTCCGTTTGGCCCCTTTACTCTGACAAGTCATCTTGTTTCGGTTTGAGGCCGTAGGTAATCACAAGATTACTGGCCGATCATGTCCTTAGCCCATAGGGGCGGGTTCGGGTCGTGACAACTACACTTCCTTGTAGAAATTCTTCCAACGGATCAGAGAGTATCGGTTGCCGCTGAATCCTCAAAAATGTACTTTCGGTGTTACAGTAGGGAAAATGCTGGGGTTCTTGATCACACAATGGGGTATCGAGGTCGATCCTTCCAAAATCAAGGCCATCTTATAAATGCCACCACCGAAGACTGAAAAGGAGGTGCGAGGCTTTCTGGGTAAAGTGAAATTCATAAGAAGGTTTATTGCAAAATTAACCTTGACTTGTGTACCACTATTTGGTCTCCTGAAGAAAGGAAAGACGTTCCAATGGGACGACTGATGCCAAGTTGCTTTCGAGCAGATCAAGCAATATTTACAGAACCGACTTGTGTTGTCACTGCCTCTCCTGAAGAAAGGAAAGACGTTCCAATGGGACGACTGATGCCAAGTTGCTTTCGAGCAGATCAAGCAATATTTACAGAACCGACTTGTGTTGTCACTGCCTGAGCCGGGAAAATCGTTGATTCTGTACCTATCAGTGACCGAAACGACAATGGGCTGCATGCTTGCCAGGAGTCTGAGGACAAAGTGGAGAAGGCTATCTACTACCTAAGTAAGAAAATGCTGGATTACGAGACCCACTACACTCCGCTGGAGAAGGCTTGTCTGGCCTTGGTATGGGCTACCAGGAAGCTGAGGCACTACTTGTTAGCTCACTCTGTAATACTGGTTTCAAGATTAGATCCCATCAAATATCTCTTTGAGAAACCAGCACTTACGGATAGGCTAGTCCATTGGTTACTTCTGCTTTCCGAATTTGATCTGAAGTACATGATGCGCAAGTTAATGAAAGGGAGAGCAGTAGTGGAGTTCCTAGCCAACCACCCAGTAGAGGGAGATGAAGCAGTTGAATATTTGTTCCCAGATGAGGCCATTCTGCATGTCGAAGAAGAGTCTTGGACGATGTACTTTGACGGAGCGTCAAACCAATACGGGTATGGGATAGGGGTGTTGCTGATAGCACTTGACAATTCCCTTATACCTCTAGCATTCAAACTCCGGTTTAAAGTGTCGAACAATGAGGTAGAATATGAGGCATGTATTGCTGGACTAGAAGCCGCCCTGGAACTAGGGGCAAAACGGTTGGATGTCATCGGGGACTCGAACCTTGTTGTATCTCAAGCTAAAGGAGATTGGAAAGTTAAAGAAGAAAAGATGAGAATCTATCACCAGACCTTGGACGTTCTGATTCCTCGGTTTGAAAAACTGAATTTCGCTCATCTGTTAAGAGAGAACAACAGGTTCGCTGGCAACTCTATCTTCTCTGATTGACATCCCTTTCAGAGTCCGGATGCGTCCGATCATCATTGAACAGAAATTCGTGCTGGCCTACCCATAGATGAGGTACAAGATCAGAACCCCTGGTATTACGACATCTGGAACTTCTTGGAAAATGAAGCTTATCCACCAGAGGCAAATGCCAAAGACAAGAGGGCAATTCGAAGAATGGCTACTTAGTTCATCGTCTGCGGGGGTAAATTGTACAAGAGGGGTCATCTCGGGATGCATAAGCTATGCGTTGATACTGAAGAATCCAAGTGCCTGATGGAGGCCATCTATGGAGGAGAGTGCGGAGCGCACATGAGTGGGGTGTTGCTAGCGTGGAAAATTCTCAGATAGGGTTATTACTGGTCAACCATGGAGGAGGATTGTATTGGCTTTGTCCGGCGATGCCACAAATGTCAGATCCATGCAAACCGCATGAACATTCCACCGTCGAAGCTGTACAACATGACTTCACCATGGCCGTTTTCAGTCTGGGGGATTGATGTAATTGGGGCTGTCACTCCAAAGGGATCCAACGGGCATGAGTATATTCTGGTAGCGATAGACTACTTCACGAAGTGGGTTGAGGCCCAATCTTACGTGGTGTTGAAGGCATCGCATGTCGTTAAGTTCATCAGAAACAACATTATTTGTCGCTACGGGGTCCCGAATGAGATTATTTCGGATAATGGTTCCCACTTCAAGAAGGAAGTGATCGACTTGTTGGAGAAATACAACGTGGCTTTTCATAAGTCATCTACATATCGGCCGCAAACCAACAGAGCAGTTGAGGTTGCCAACAAGAACATCAAGCACATTTTGCAGAAGATGGTGAAAACCTACAGGGACTGGCCAGATAAGCTGCCGTTTGCTCTTTGGGGCTACCAGACTTCAATTCGAACTTTTACTTGGGCAACTTCGTATTCCTTGGTTTATGGGATGGAGGCTGTTCTGCCTATCGAAGTTGAGGTTCCGTCATTACGGGTATTGGCTGAGTGCCAGATAGCTGAGGCAGATTGGCAGCAAAGCAGGTTCGAAGAACTCATGCTCTTTGATTAAAGAAGGCTGAAAGCACTGTATTACGTCTAGGGTTATCAACGAAGAATTGCCAGGGCTTTCAACAAGAAGGTTAAGTCCAGGAATTTGAAAGAAGGGGATCTAGTGCTCAAAGACAACCGAGCTCCCATCCATGACCCTAGGGGCAAGTTCAGACCTAATTAGATTGGTCCCTACATCATCAAGTCTATCTGGTCGGGTGGAGCTATCGTTTTGATGGACTTAGATGGCCTAGAGTTCTCCCAGCCGATCAACATGGACAAGTTGAAGAAATAGTATCCCTGAGTGGCTCACTAGGCCGAAAACCCGAAAGGGCGACCTAGGCAAAAATTAGAGCATGAAAAATTTGAAATAATAGAAACTGAGCTCGCAAGGTTGAAAACCCAGAAAGGGCGGCCTTGGCAAAAGTTAGAGCGCAAAAGGAGAGGGTTAATACACAAGTGAACCTGAACCGAACTATGTAAGGCTGGATTCCCATCTTCGAGATACGTAGGCAACTTCATTTTGAAGTCCAGCCATAAACACTTCCAAATAGACTTTGTCCATATGATCATATTGGTCATCTTTGTCTATTATGCATTCAAGAGCTCGGTTGTGATCTCTAGTGCAGTGCTATTCAAACTAGGGGCAACTTTCCAGTTGCTCGATCCGGGGTTGTACATTTCAGTGATAGATCTCAGTCGTGTCCAGTTTTGATCCATATCGAAAATAGTTTTGAAAAGTTTTAATAAAAGTTGATTTTGTTCAAATTAATCTTTTTATGACTTAGACCATTTTTGGACCAAACAGAAAATTTTCAGTACCCACAACCTTCAATTACATTGATTTCAGTATAGAGTTCTCCTACTCTTGGATACAAATTGAAGTTTCTTTTTATTACATTCATAAAGAAAACTTGAAAGTACTGATGAAGCAATAAACTCGGGGCATGGATAAGTCAGGTGTTCCTGCGCCCTCTCCCAGAGCTTGTGGAAGCCTCTGACACCAAAGTAGGCCCAACCTACGCCTCTTCATCAAGCCAAGTTATGCACTCATTAGAGAGGATGCAACTGAAAGTGGGAGCGGGGGCCAGAAGCTCTCTCGTCCTCCATGCTGTGGCATACCAAGCTAGTTGTGCGCCTTAGACTGGAAATGCAGCAGGGTACTCTATCCCTTCTTCCGGGCAAGTCTGATCATGCCCAAATTGGCGCCAGATTCGAAATGGAAAGTAAAAGACACAGTGTGTCAGGCCGATCAACTGAATCCCGGGCTAGCGAGACATGCTGTAGCTCATCGCCGGTAAATTAAGCCAAGGGCAGTGCCAAGCAATGTCAAAGCAGACAAACTGCACATCCATTCACACCACCATCCATCATCAGGGGCATCGACTAGACGTCACCGAAAGAAATAGCCACAAGCTGAATATGCTGGGCATGAGTCCACAACCCTTAATTTATCCATCAACCATATCTGGGGAAGGATAAAAAATGAGAAATTAAAGAATAGAGAGGTGTACGTGGAGAGAAAAGTGAGAAAAGGATTTTGAGAGAAAAAATCGAGCCTGAGGGCCGAGTGATGTGAGAAATATATGTGAGATAGGGTGAGAAACATTACCTGCAGCAATAGTGGACTCCTTGTGAATCTAGTCGTCTCCCAGCGATGGAAGGCATCCAAACCCATCAGTGCCTCAGCTAGTGTCATGGCAATGCAGCTCTTGCCCTCTTTCAAGCCCTGGGCAACCTCAATCAAACGGACGCTAGATCCTCTGGAGCCTGGGGCAAGCAAGAAATGAGACAACATGCACAAGCAAAGCGCATGCCGCCGAAAACCTTGCCAATGACGATCGCCGCGGTCACCGGCATCAAAAAACTGATGAATCAAGCTGGGGATGTCCAATTCTCCGTCGCGAATCAAAGACCAAGCATCATGCAAAGTGAGCTCGCACATCCGGACTAAGGCTTGGATGTGGCCAAAACGGAATTGAGGCAAGATCTCTTCCTCATGCTCAGACTCTATCAAAGCTTGGAAGTCTTCGAAAGCGGGACACATCTCTTGTCCGCCAAAGTTAAAAACACGAGTTACCAGATTCCAACACCTTGCCGCGGCATGGAGAAACCGAAAACGTAGTGGGGTGCGCCTCAGCGTGAATAGTGCATTTATTCCGAAACCCCGGAAATTCAACTTTTCCGAGCCATCCAAGTTTGTAATCCAATTGTGAGGTTTTGGACAAGAAATGCTTCAATTTGGGGCAAAAAAATAGAGTTGAAATGGAGAAAATACGAAGCTGGGGCTTTTGTAGAAGATAAGGCGTTGAGTGGAAGACAGGTGGCAACAATCTGGGCACTTTCTGCATTGATGGCCGATCGGCCAAGTCTGATGTCCGACTGACCATCTTTTTAGCCGATTGGCTAGTTCTTGTGGCTGATAGCTCTTTATGGTGGCCGGTGACCTCTCACCTTGGCCGATGGCCCTTCCTTTGTTCTTTGAGCTATCCATGTCTTGGAATTGTTGAGAGTTTGTGTCTTGTACCATTTCAAAAACTTTTTTTGTGGCGATTTTGTGAAGTTGTGCCTGCGTTACTTCAATTTGTTTATCGAGTTGTTGCATTTTTGTTTATCGAGTTGTATTTTGCGTTGATTGTTAAGTTCTTGTCTTGCTTATCTAGTTGTATTCACATTTGGTTAGCATGTTAAGTCCTGGTTTTGCTTATCGAGTTGTTTTGTTCTTTTAGTTGTCAGTTGGTTCACTACCTGATTAAGGCAATGCAATTTGAGTGTGTAGTTTTCAAACAAAGTTTAATCTCATTTACATGCTGTGTGATGCGATGCGATGCTTAGAATGTAAAATGTAACACTTTTTCAATCAAAAAGCTGTTTTCATTCCATCATGGTTTCTTTTTTGCAAAAATACAAAGTTTTAAAGAACATAAAACTGCCTGAGGCTGTACAATGTGCAAAAACTACTAGCAAAAGAAAAATAAAGCAAAAAACAAAACATCTGAATTGGCGCCAGTCGCCTCAAGAGTGGAAAGCCCTACTCGTCCTCTTTCTTGACGAAGGCCCAGAATTACTGCCATCAGCTCTGCTACTTGAGTCTGAACCTGAGCCATCTCTAGCCTCATCTCCATCCTGAGACGACTCTGACTGTGGATTCACTGCCTCCTCGTCAGACTCATCATCATTTGGGGCAGGCTCCCGCGAACTACTCTTGGTATGAGCACGCCTAGCTCTACTTCGGCTGTGCGCTGGAGTCCCTCGTCCCGCTCCCCCTGCTGCTCGGGGAGGCACTGAAGGTTCCGCTGGGACGCCCGCTGTGGCTGGTATTTGGAATGGGGCCTGAAAAGAACAATTTGGAAAATTCATCAGTTATGCTATGCGAAGCTGAGTATGGCATCCAATGTAGTATATGATTACAGTGTATGAATCCTGTGAGCAGTATATGAACGCTGTGAGCGGTGAATGATTACAGTGTATGAAGGCCGTGGCCAGTATATGAGATGCAGTGTATCGGTGCCGTGAGTGGTATATGAGTGTGGTGTATCAAGTGCAGTATTGATAATGTGATGCATCAGATCAGTATGGAGCAGATTATAGAAGGTTTTGGGATGGAGGTTGAAAGAACTTACTGGAATACCATAAATATTGAGCAGGTCCATGCTCCTTTGTAGCATCCCCATCACTGAAGCTGACAGCTCCAGAGCTTGCCCAGTGTACTCTATGGAACCTTGCAGAAGTGTTGAGGTAATTAGTAATCTGCGGGATATCAACTGAAATGAAATGAATGTACAGAATGTCAAGTATAGCATATACCAGGGTCGAGCCTCGAACTCTGACGAGCTCATGATCAGCTGGGGGAAGAGCGATGGGAATCTGATAAGTCTCTCCAGCCTGTCCTCGACATGTCATAGTAGTGGGAAGGTCTGGCCACTTTGCTCTCTGTCCCCTCCGGGAACCCCTCCTACTATTGGCCTGGGTCGCCCTGGATCCTCCCACTCTTCCTGCATTGGCTACAGGTCTCTCTCTCTCTCTTACCTTGGCGAACACTGGCCAGAGGCTGCATGAGATGTGTCTAGATGAAGACGGTGTAGTCGCCATCGAGCCTGAAGAAGTCGGCATCCCAACCTATCGTGAAAGCGGTCATCTCCTGCGGAGTGTACCTCTCTGTGTGCCTCATGTGTGAAGGAGGCGGTATCGGAACCACCGTCTCGGGTAAACCAAGGCTTTCTCACAGGAAGCGTTCACCCAAGTACCACGCTCGACAGATCGGAGCCTCAAGCAAAACTCGGAATTGGGAAGTCTCCCGAGCGCCCATAAACTGGTCCTTAACTACGTCAGGCAGCACTGTCCAGGGCTGCCAGGTGAATTGCAAATGATGGATATACAGGTTGTTATTTACTATTGAAAGTGCAATATAAAGCAAAGCTCAAATGAACTGTAAGGTTTGAAATACCTCCGCTGCGACAACAGTGTCAAAATATCGGCGGAAGAATAAGAAAGACTCTCGCTGTAATGACCCCAAAAGTCATCCTTATTTAATTCGGGGTTAATGTGTTTTAATTCAACTATATCTATTGGAATTGAGAACGTTTTTATCTTATTTTGGGGTATTGATTGAGGTGGTGGTATGATGGTAAAGTAAGATTGGACCAAAGAATATAATCCGGATAGTTATTCTATGATCAGCCATCACTCATTTGCCCTTTTTTTTTTCTACACTTTGAATTTGAATTTGAGGTTAGAACCATTGGAAAGCTTATTTCCGGAGCTTCAATTTGGACACAAGAACGACCTAGAACGGAGTCCCGATGAGAGAGTTATACCCGTTTGAAGTTTTTACATCTGTGCTGGAAGCAGAGCCGCACGTCCGGGGAATAACGCTGCACGTGTGGGTTGTGCGGCACAACAGCTCAAAAACGAGATTTTTAGCCCATTCCTTACATTTTCTTTTCCTCTCTTCTTCTCCCCTCTTCCATGTCCGAAACCCTAGCTCCCAAAACCTTGATTTCCTCCACTTTTATCAACAAATCCACCATGGATCTTGCATCAAGGATGGAGAACAAGAAAGGGTCAACATTTCCAACCGATTGAAATTCGAATTTTTGGAGGATTCTTCTCAATCTTTGCTCCTTTGCTTGATTCTTAAGGTAGGGGTCCTTATTCCCTTTCAATATTTGCATTCATGGACGGAATTATGGAATTTTGTGTATATACAAACAAAATCTATAGTTTTGAGCATATTATGTCCAACTTGAGAAGGTTTAGAGCTGGAGATGTTGGAAGTTAAATTGGTGGGTTAAAATGATGGATTGTGACTCCTAGATGTATAATCATTGGGAAAATTGGAATAAAAAGTAATGGGTTAATAAGTTTCAATTTTTCTTGAAATTTCAATATTTTCTTGAAACCCTAGGTTGATTAATGATGATAACCAATGA
>NW_021025513.1:995115-1034682 GCF_004153795.1 Camellia sinensis
GTTGCGTGTGTGTGTGCATGTCTTCCAACCCCACGTCTTTCTCCCTTTTACTTAACCGCTTTCGATGGTTAGTTTTAGGGCACGTTTTGATTAGCATACCTTATGTCTGCATTTCTACATTCATTCATTTTGTCTTGCATGCGCCGGGCTCGGCGCATCATTTAAACTGCATTGTATTTCAATACACTTACTTGAATACATGTTTAATAGCATGTTATCGAGTGTTGCATTCATATGCCATTCTAGATAGCTGAGCCTATTTTAGTTGCATTTTTACATGTGTTGCATTAGGCATCTTAACATAGCTAGGATCATGCATGATTTCTAACTACCTTCTGTTTTGACTCGGAGTACACTGTGAGTGTTTATGCTTTAGCATCCTTGCATGTGTGTAAGTGACTACCATGATAGCATGCTTGCCATGAGGCTAACTGCTTAAGTGATTAATTGCATAAATGCCTGTGGATGAAGGCTTCATTGCTTGAACTGGAACAATTCATCAAAATGTGAGTTTTAAGCCCACTTCGCGGAGTGGCAAATCATGTTGTTTTAAGCCCACTTGAGGGTGGCAAATCCACATTTTAGCCTACTTGAGGGTAGCAACTTCAAACCATTTTCGAAAAACAAGCATGAGATGTTTTGTTCCAATCTTTGCGATTGAGTTTATACTTGTGTTCTGTGCGCATCACATAGTAGTTCTAGATTAATAACCCGAATAAGAACACATGTGCTTTCAAAAACAACATATCATGTTAGTAGAGGCCGATCTTTGATCGGGCGAGCGGGGGTGCTCATTTCAGGACCTTCCCCTCTCGTACCTAAATCCCCAAGCCGAGGCAACTTTGGTGATGACGGACACGTGGCCTTAGGCACGAGGTAGGGTCTCCTAAATTTTCCAAAACAAAATATTTAGGTGGCGACTCTGAAATCTGGCAAAGCAATTCATGTTTGGCGCTTTTTGATTCAAAATTGATTTTTCAAAACCAATTGCTGGATGTGGACTCTTTGGTGATTTATCAGTCTTACATTGCACTTTGTGAGATTAGATTAAGAACCGTGACAGGAGTCCGAACTGTAGAAGCTATGAACTACAATTTACGCCCTCGCGCGCGGAGCGGAGTTTGGGTGGTCTACACACGTTTTTCTAGCTTAACTTAGCTTATTTCCAGCATGTTTTTGCCTCTGATTTGGGCTTTTTTAGCTCTGTTTTGGGCTGTTTGGGTTGTATGAGTAGTGTTTTGCATAGTTGTAGTGTAAAGGGCTTCAGTAGTTTGGTGTTTTAGGCCTTTAAACATGATTTGCTTGAGTTGGTTACATGTTGTTGTGTCATTTTACATGTAATTTCAGCATATATAGCTCTGTCACATGCTCATTTGTTTCACTCTTTCATTTTCTTTTAAGAGTTGTTTCAAGTTTGGGATCTTTTAAGCTTGAGATGAGTTCATTGCTTAATGGTTTAATCCTCTTTGAGGGTTCATTATCAACGCCATAAATTCTCTCTTGCCTTACATCATCCCTTGGTTAATATTTCTTTCGCTTTAGAGGACACTCACCAATGGACTAAATGAATTAAAGAATGAATTCGTAATTTAAAATGAGTAAACAAAATTGACAAGTAAAAGAGGCAAGAATAAGCATCTTTTGTGTTGCATTGCATGTGTTCGAATCGGACGTTAGTTTGAACACAAGGAGAATGGGACGTTGCATACTCAATAGTGATGAAATGTGCCATTTTCCTTGGTCTCCATTACCCTTGATCATGTATGATAGGGTGGTGGTCCTTTCAGTAATACTTGTGCATTTATTGAAATTGTACTCCTTGGTTCTTTGGCCATCAGGCATTGAAAATGCTTGGTTAGTGGTTTTGGAACCAAGAGTACCACTCCTTGGAGATGTTTTGATGATAAGGAGTGGTACACAGTACATACAACCTGTGAAATTACTTCTTTCCTGCTCTGTGTTGTGCTCTGTTGCAGTAGATTGAAGTTGTTCATCAGTGGCCGGTAGGCCATACACTGATGGCTGTCAGTGCCCTTTTGTAGCAGCCACATGGCCAGCAGCCTCCATTAGTGGCCGGCCGGCCACTGATGTTGTAGACGGCGCTCGCGTGGGCCTCACGCTACAGTTCGGACTCGCGATTTTTGTGTCGCGGTTCTTAATCTGAACCAAAGAGTCCAAATCTAGCAAATCGTTTTGAGAAACAGATTTTTGAAAAAGTAGTGCCAAACATGGACTGCTTTGCCAGATACAGAGTCGCCACCTAAATATTTTTAAAATGGGGAAATTTAGGAAACCCTGACTCGGTGCGAAGCCACATGTCCGTCATCACCGGAGTTGTCTCGGCTCGGGAGCTCGGGTACGATCGGGGAAGGTCAGCTATGAGCACCCCTCGCCCGGTCAAAGACCGGCCTCTACTAATCGTGATATCCGTTTTTGAAAACTTTATGTGTTCTTAAACCAATTTATTAGCCTAGATTACTATGTTATGCGCGCAGCAAACAAGTATAGACTAGATTGCCTAATTTGGAAATAAGCATTGCATATCCGTTTGTTTTGGAAAATGTTTTGGATTTGCTACTCGCAAGTAGGCTAAAAACACGGATTTCAATGAGTTCTTCCAACTCAAACAATCCAACCTTCACCCACAGCATCCAAGCAGTTTATAACACATAAGCATCTAGCTACATGTTAAGCATGCTGACATGGCAACATTCACACTCATGCGATATGCTAAAGCGGAAATACTTACATCGTACTCCGTGCCAAAACAAAGAACTCGTTAGCAAACATGCATGATCCAAGTCCATGTTAAGTGCCTAATGCATCGCATACAAAGTGTTTGCTAGAATAGGTTCGGCTATCCTAAACATGGCATGTGAGAAATGCACAACTATCACATATTCAGTTTAGAATTTGAAGTACAAATGCAGTTAGTGTGATGTACCGAGCCCAATACATGTAGCACAAATGCATGAATGCACGCATGCATAGCATAAGGTATGCTAATTTAAACGTGCCCTAATCTACCATCATAAGCAGGTAAATAAAAGGGAAGAAAGACGTGAGGTTGGAAGACATACGCACACTCACGCACACTTATTACATCTTTGCCCTCACTCGGAGGGACCAAATAAATATTACAGATTAATTAACTACGCAAGCTAATTAATAATTACAAATTAATTAATTTAATTAACAAATTAAATTAAGCTAAGAAAGCAGATAAACCGCCTCGGGGCGAGGGCCAGATGCAACACATGCTCGGGACTGGCTCGAAATCGCACTGCCATGCATGTGCCTCTGTTTTTCCTTCCTTCACTCCTCTGGAGGCTGTCAAAACCTCAGGATTGCATCCCTGGACACTGGGGGAGTACCATCGGCTGAGTGGAAATACCACCGGCAGTGGTGTGTGGCCATCGGCACAAAATGAAGCTGTCGTAGAGAAATTGTTGCCGGCCGGCATCTTATACTGCCGGTCGGCAGAATGTTCCTGCAGAATCTGCAAATGACAGCAACAGAGGGCAAGGCAAAGCATGACAGCACAATTCAAGGCATATATGCACCAACCATGTCCCTTATCATTGTAATGACTCAAAGGGGCATGTGCCTCGATTCTCGGACCATCAATCACGTATTTCCATGCATGATGGCCCAAAGAACCAAGTATGCAACTTTGATTTCAAATGCATGCAAACCAAATCAAACCAAACAAGGCCCAATTCCTATCATCAAGTCAAGGAACAAGGCATGCATGCAAGATGCAATGCAACCTAAGCATACAAACTAGGATGCAACATGGCATGGTGACAAGCTTATGCAAGCATACAAGCAAACATAGGGGCATGCAAATGGATGCAAAGATGGACTTATACATGAATTAGGTAGCTCTAATAAGGCCCAAAACAGTAGCCAATAATGCCCAAAATGGATGCTAAACACACATGTACACATACACATGTTATGGTCCAAACCTTAGGCACAAATTGAACAACCCTCAAGCACACTTGAAAAGGAAAATCATGGATTATTAACATGCAACATAAGCTCCGAAAATGCATGTTAGGATGGTGTCAAACCAAGCAACAAAATCAAGCCAAACATGCAACAAATAGTCTAAGTGTTCAAAGCAAATCCAAGGAGCATTGAACTACACTCTAACAAGACCAAACATGGCATGAAAGGGAAGGACCAAATAAGAGGTTTTAGCATGTTAAACAAAGCTAAGGACTACTTAGATGGCATTTAAGTGACTCAAAAAACAAAGCATGCATAAACACCAAACACTGGAGCATGCTACATAAGCCTCCAAAGCATTAAAGAAGCATGCACGGCAATCAAACAAGCATGGAAATGGGATCGAAATAACATTGTGGGGACCCCAATCACCAAATCGTATGCAAAGATGTCATGCTACACATGCATATACCCAAGGCCAAAAAGCCCAAATACAAAGGAGCTATATCAAGCATGCCAAAATCAACCCAAACACTTATGGACAGACCTAGAACATGGCAAAACATGCACAAAATCTTCACAAGACTAAGCCTAAAACATGCTCCAAACAAAGGCTAACAACCTAAGACATGTTAACGATAACAAGGCATTACATGGCAACTATGCTAAGCATGCATGGAGTACCAAAACCAATTTAAAATCATGTTATATTATGGATATATAAGCATGAAAAACAGCCCAAACATCTCAACACACACTCAAGCATAATGCTCTCTCAAGAGGCCAAAATATGCCCTTTTCAAGGACAACAAGGAGAGGGGGTGGCCCTCTCCTTCTTGGACTTCAAGGCATCATCTTCACCACTGAAATCCTCAAGATTTCAGTGGTGAGGAGACCAACACCAAATCCCGGAGCTAGCACAAAATAGCCAAAATGAGGCTTTCAAGGCCTAAGGGGGGTCAACCACCAAACAACAAAAACCTCTTAATAAACAATAAAGAGGGCTTAAAAACAGAACTTTTTTGTATTATACAATAAGCACAAAAACAGCTCTAAGATGGTAGAAAATCAATGCAAAAATGGGAAAAAATTGAGACTAGGTTCTCACCCTTGAAGACCCCTTCACAAATGGTGCTCCATATGGCCTCCTTTAGCTTGATATCCAATGCCAAAACTTCAAAACCAGTCCCTTAGAACCTCAAGAGCCAAAGGAAGGTGAAACACTAGGTGTTTGTGTGCAATAGTAAGACACAAAACACCTAGTGCACAAATGAGAGGAGAAGAGAGATAAAAATGTATCTAACTCAACCCTAGACCAAGCTCAACAATGGCTGTTTTTGCTTCTCAAATTATCTAAACTCTCTAACCTAAGTCCTCTCTTTTGCCTCAAGAGAGCCTCTCTCTATATGTCTTGTAAAGCTTACAAGACAAGCTTTTAAAAAGAGGGAGATCCCTCCATAACGTGTATAGAGGGATGCAAAAGTAAGACAGCTGTCTAAAAATATCTGCAAAAGCAGATGAACAGCAATCGGCCAGCCAAAAATGCCATCTTGGCCAAAAAGAGTGCCGGCCGCCACTAAAAAATAGTGCTGACCGGCAACAAATAGTGCCGGCCGGCAATAAACATTGCCGGTGGCAGCAAACACCAGCCGGTGGCCTCTAGCCACTGCCGGTGGTGGGTGGGGATGGTCTACAAGCCCTACCCTACCCTTCCAAGGTAAAACACAAGTGTTTGGTGCAAAACCAGACACTAAACGGTCGAGTTCGGAGATCCTGAGGCAAGGCACGCGAGCCGAGGCCTCCGAGAACTCCAAACGAACACAAACATCGATGATCACCGAGTGTTCAAACAGTGACATCCAAGTCTTGAGGACGGTCAAAAATGGGGTGTCTACAGATGTACTCTCAGAATAGTGCCTTTTCAGCATACCAGAATTCAAATGTGCAAACAAAGGTAGTCAGCAGCAAAGCAGTGGCATTCCGGGTGGAAAACGAGCGCACACATGTGCATTTGATGCGTCTCAAGTTTAACTAGTTAGAACAGCATGCCTATTGTTATTTTCGAGCTAGTTTTGTACTTAATTCATTTAGTTTAATTAATTAGCACAATATGTATTTGATTAGCTTAGATTAGTTAATTGATTATTGTAATAATTAAGTAGCTTAGCTTAGCTATTTCTTTATTTTGTTTTGTATTAATTAGCTTAGTTAGCTTAGATTAGCTAATTATTCATTCGGACCCTCCTTCGTGAGGGCATAACGTTGTAATAAGTGTGCGTGCTTGTGTGCATGTTTTCCAACCCCACGTCTTTCTCCCTTTTATTTAATCACTTTTGATGGTTAGATTAGGGACATTTTCAATTAGCATACCTTATGCTTGCATGTTTGCATCCATTCATTTCGTATTGCATTCACCGAGGCTTGGCGCATCATTCAAACTGCGTTGCAATTTCAATATCTACTTTGAATACGTGTTTCAAAGCATGCTATCAAATTGTTGCAAATACCATGATTAAGTAGCCGAGCCTATTTAATTACATATTGCATGCGTTGCATTAGTCATTTAACATAGGTAGGAATCATGCATTTTTCTAACTTTGTTTTCTTAGCTTGGAGTACTAGGTAAGTTTTTATGCTTTAGCATACTTGCATGAGTGTAAGAGATTTCCATGATTAGCATGCTTGCCATGAGGATATGTGCTTAAATGCTAAACTGTATGAATGCCTGTGGATGAAGGCTTGTTGCTTGAATTGGAACAATTCAACGAATGTGCATTTTAAGCCCACTTTGTTGAGTGGCAAATCATGTTTTAAGCCCATTATGTTTGGTGGCAAATCCGCATATTTTAAGCCCACTTGAAGGTGGCAAAATTCAAACCATTTTCGAAAATAAACATGACTTGAAGTGTTCCAATTCTTGTGATGTAGTCTGTACTTGCTTGTGTGCGTCACATAGTAAGGTTAGAATTAATAATCGGAATAAGAATACATAAGGTTTATAACAGAACATATCATGATTAGTAGAGGCCGATCTTTGATCGAGCGAGTGGGGGTGCTCAATTCATGACCTTCTCCCTTCGTACCTAAGTTCCCGAGCCGAGACAACTTTGGTGATGATGGACACGTGGCCTTTGGCACGAGTCAGGGTTTCTTAAATTTTCCCAAAATAAAAATATTTAGGTGGCGACTTTGTATCTGGCAAAGCAGTCCAATTTTGGCATTATTTGATTAAATATCGATTTTCCAAAAAGGTTTCTCGGATTTGGATTCTTTGGTGATTATCAGTTTCACATTGCACTTGTGGGACTAGATTTAGAACCGTGAGAGTCCCAACTGTGAGGCCTTTCTTTTCAAACCTTTCTGAAAGGCGGGGTGCGAGAAAAATGCGAGTCCACACTATCATCCAGCTTTAGTTCCTTCTGGCGAACACGCCACATCTAAGTTACTTCCACAACTCGATTTGCGAGAGTCAACAAATTTTTAAAGTCAAGCAGACATATCGACATCAAACTTTTAATGGCATGTTGATAATATTAAGACATCCCATAAACACTCTAAAAAATTAGAATGAGCTTATTTATAGAATATAATGAAAACCTAGAAAATTCATCAAAGCCATTGAAACTATAATTAACAGGAAATACAAATTTATTATTCCAATGCTTAAGGTGCTCTTCATGAGTCCCAAACCAGAGAAAATGCTGGTAGCCTTTTTTTTCCTTTTTTTAATTGGTACATTGGAAGAGGAGGGGGGGTTGTACCCATGACCTCCTCTTAGTGAGGTACATGGTTTCTGGCCACTAAACTAACCCCAATGATTTTTTTTCCCCTTCACATTCTTTTCTTTTCTTTTTGTTTAGGGGGAGGGGCTACAAGCAATACCAAAATAGAGTGCAAAAAAGAAAGAGACAGAGAGGTGAACCAGAGGTGATCCACCAGCTCGGTTGTAAGGAATGCCAAAATGGTTATAGACTTGGATTTAACATCAATCCATTTACAATTGCAGATAAATATCCATAAGCAAGAGTTTCAGTGGAACCAGAGGTGATCCACTAGCAGGATAAGGCTTACTTGATTGATAACACCCTAATTAATGTGAGGACTAGAAGGACCAACTATCCATGCAAATAACTATGTTTTGGTGTAAAGTTTGTTCAAAATTTAATATTATTTGTTAAGCATTGAATTTAAATTATAAAACAGGTACACCAAACATTTATGCAACAACTATAGAACTAACCCTGTTGTACACCAACAACAGTCGCTGTGAGAAAGCATGAATTCGGCAGACCCCTAACGTCGGGTTGCCTAAGATAAACATGCACACCCTCCTTCTCAGCTTGTCGCCGTAATTCTATTGCCTTTTTCATAAGAATTGCAGTTATCCTATTTTCTGTATCCAAATCCATCTAAACCTGACAAGGAAAGCCAAAGAGCAAAACAATTCAACACCAGATATAACTTAGACACCCAAAAGACAAAATGGAACCAGAATATCCTAATGCATGCATACATGTTACATAGATAAAATATATGAGCTTTACGATGGCATATTGGTTCTCAATTCTGTGTCACAAATTGTATTGAATCTTGTATCATATTTGTTCCTCCTTTTCTTATTTGCGACATTCTTGGCAATAGGTGGAACAAGTATATAAACAAAAATGTACATGGCACCGGAATGAAGTATAAAGCAATCAATATTCAACTTCATGAAGAGTACTATGGATCAAGAGTGCAAAGGCACAAATCATTAGTAGTAGCACCTACAAATGAATATTAAAGATAAATTAAATCAATTCAACAAAATATCAAGTGGCACTATTCAACCTCCATTCCACAAAATAGGCTATTAAAATTCAATCTGGCATAATGACATTTCACATTCAAGCAAAGCACTTGGAATTAACAAGGACCAACACTAGGTAATGTCCTTCTCGACAACTTTGCCCTCATTAAAAGGACTATCCAACCCATGACCTTGAATTAGTAGCTATGGTATTTGCTTTGAAAATTTGGCGACATTATCTATACGGTGTGACTTGTGAAGTGTACACTGATCATAAAAGCCTCAAATATTTCTTCACCCAAAAGGAATTGAACATGAGATAGAGACGATGGCTTGAGTTAATCAAGGATTATGATTTGCAAATCTTGTACCATCCGGGAAAAGCCCATACCGTTGCAGATGCCCTGAGCTAGAAATCCATGGGTAATTTGTCATGTTTACTTACCGGTTAGAAGGAGTTAATATATGATCTACAAAAGAATAAGATTGAAATTGTACTATGTGAACAAGGCGGGATCTTAACTGCCATTTCTGCTCAACCTGCAATCACTGAAGAGATTAAAGAGAAACAACATGAAGATGAATTCTTGAAGAATTTTCAGTGAAATTGACTCAAAACCGAGGCCCGGGTTCGTGATTGAAAATGATGTGTTAAAATTTCATAATAGATTTTGTGTACCAGATTGTTCTGATTTAAGGAAACATGTTATGACCGAGACTCACAATTCAAAATTTGTTATTCATCTGGGGAATACAAAGATGAACCATGACATGAAACAGAATTTCTGGTGGCCTGGGATGAAGAATAGTATTGCTAACTTTGTAGCTAGATGTTTGCCCTGCCAACAAGTTAACGCTGAACATCAACGACCTGCTGGATTACTTCAACCGGTTCCAATACCAGAATGGAAATGGGAGCACATCACTATGGACTTCATTGTGGGTTTGCCTCGTTCTTCTCGAGGTATGGATTCTATTCGGGTCATTGTTGACTATTTGGGTCATTGTTGACCAATTGACTAAGTATGCTCATTTTCTGCCTGTTAAAACTATTTATAATGTGGACAAGTTGGCTAATCTTTATGTAAATGAGATTATGAGATTGCATGGTGTGCCATATCTATTGTATCTGATAGAGATTCGAAGTTTACGTCAAGGTTTTGGCAAAGTTTACAACAAGCTTTGGGAACGGAATTGGTACTAAGCAGTGCTTATCATATACAGACAGATGGCCAATCTGAACGGACCATTCAAACATTGGAAGACTTGTTACGGATGTGTGCCCTAGATTTCCAAGGCAGTTGGGAAACCTACTTACCATTGGCCGAATTTGTGTATAACAATAACTACCATTCGAGTATCGGCATGGCTCCTTATGAAGCTTTGTATGGTAGAAAGTGTCGATCTCCAATTTGCTGGGCTGAAGTACGTGATAGACCTTTGTTGGGACCAGAACTTGTGCAAGAAACAACTAAGAAAGTGAAATTGATTCAACAACGTCTGAAAACTGCATAGAGCCGCCAAAAGAGTTATGTTGATGTCCGGAGAAGAGATAGGGAATACGAAGTCGATGACCATGTATTTATAAAAGTAACTCCAATGAAGGGTTAGACGCAATTTGGGGGTGAAAGAAAAGCTACCACCAAGATACGTTGGCCCGTATGAAGTTTTAGAGAAACTCAACTTAGTAACATACCGAGTAGTCTTACCTCCGGTGATAGAAAATATGCACGGCGTTTTTCATGTTTCAATGCTTTGGGATTATTTGAGAGATCTGTTACATGTCATTGAACCAACCTATGTGCTTTTGAAAGATGACTATACGTATGAAGAGAGGCCAATTTAGGTGGTAAACCATGGAATCAAGAGATTGAGGAACAGAAAAATACCATTGGTGAAGGTTGATTGGCAAAACCACAGAGGGACTTATGCAACTTAGGAAACGGATGAGGACATGATGAAGAAATACCCTGAATTGTTCCCTCTGAATATGATATTCTTACAAATCGAAGGCAATTCGAGTTTGGAGGACTAAACTCTTTAAGGGGGGAAGATTGTAACAACCCCGACATTTGATTAACGTTAATTCATGATTAAATAAGCCTAATCAGTAATTAAGGTGAAATTATGAGTTAATTGCATGTGTGTGTCGCATTATTGTGCTTATATATGTTTATCGTAGAAAGATCTGTTTGCATTTCTATTTCTTCTTGCGAATTGAAGGCCTTATCGACATCCAATCAGGAAATTGACTTGATTTATGTGCTATTTAGGATTTTTAGAACATTATGGTAATTAATTAAAATTCGTTTTGGAACGACTAAATTAGAATAATTAATGCCAACTAATTAGCCAACTCCTAATTAAGCCTATATAAGGCACCTATTGTGCCTCCACTCATTCTTTTTCTTCATCTCAACATATCTTTGAGCTTACACACAGAAACCAAACGTGGAAGAGAGAGGGAAGAGGAGTTTGAGCTCAATTAGGAAGATTATTAGAGAACTTAGAGATTTGGCTTGGAAATTCCAATAATTAATCATCTAGAGCATTATTGACAAACCTAGGTAAGAATTCAACCTCTAGATTGTACAATTATGATGTGCAAGACATGAACTCTAGAGAATTATGTTGGATAATACAAGAATTGAGTTAGAAATGAAGAGAATTGAACCATATCATGCATGCATGCATATATCATGGCATTTTGAGTAGATTTCTAAAGAATTTTCACATGCATGTGTCTATCTTGACTTGGTTTTGAGAATTCATCACATTTCTTAACATTTGACCTCAATTGATCATGTTTTGGAAAGCTTAAGCTCAAAGTACTTCATGCATGTCATGTTCATGGCATATTCAGAAATTGCAAGTTGGAGTTTTGGTCAATTGGCATGCTTTGGGGCCTTGATTTAGTGAACTGATTTTCAAATCATAGTATTTTACAAGTTTCTAAGTGTTTTTTTGGAATTTTGGCCCAAAAAGATGAGTTTTGAAGTGTGTAATTTGAGTTTGGAGCTTGGGAGTGCAATCTGGAAATTCCAGATTTTGCACTTCCGCTCGAGCGGCAGAATCTACGCTCGAGCGACCACTCAATGATCTTTCACTTCATGCTCAAGGGACTAGAAGTTTGCTCGAGCGAGAAATGCAAGCTCCCAAAAGTTTTCACATTTTGCAGACTGCTCGAGCGACAGAAGTTGCGCTTTGAGCGGGGACCTCCGTCTCACGCTCGAGCGATTGTCGAGCAGCCATCTGTAGACGCGCCCCGAGGAACTCCCGAGGAAATCTCGTTTTGTTTCCTCTAGCATACTACAATTCGGACTCAAATGTCACAGTTTTGAATCTGGTCTCGCAAAGTGCAATGCAAGACCGATAAATCACCAAAGAGTCCAAATCCGGCAAATCGTTTTGGAAAACTGATTTTTAAGAAAGAAGTGCCAAACATGGACTGTTTTGCCAGATACAGAGTCGCCACCTAAATATTTTGTTTTGGGGAATTTAGGAAACCCTGACTCGTGCCTAAGGTCACGTGTCCGTCATCACCAAAGTTGCCTCGGCTTGGGAACTTGGGTACGATTGGGGAAGGTCATGCAATGAGCACTCCCGCTCGCCCGATCAAAGATCGGCCTGTACTAAGCATGATATCTTGTTTTTGAAAACACATGCGTTCTTATTCCGGTTAATTAGCTAGAATTACTATGTGATGCGCACAACACACAAGTATAGACTAGATCGCCTAATTTGGAACAAAGCATCGCATATCCGTTTGTTTGGAAATGGTTTGGAGTTTGCTACTTGCAAGTAGGTTAAAACATGGATTTCAATGAATCGTTCCAATTCAAGTAATCCAACGTTCACCCACAAGCATTCAGGTAGTTATATCACATAAGCAATTAGCCTCATGGCAAACATGCTGTCATGTTAACATTCATACACATGCAAGATGCTAAAGCATAAACACTCCCAGTGTACTCCAAGCCAAAACAAAGAATTAGTTAGAAATCATGCGTGATCCTAGTTCATGTTAAGATGGCTAATGCAACACATGCAAAGATGCAACTAGAAATAGGCTCGACTATTCTAAGATGGCATATGAGATGCGACAATTCGATACATGTACTCAAGTAGGGATTGAAATACAATGCAGTTAGTATGATGCTCTGAGCCCGGTGCATGCAATACAGATGAATGGATGCACGCATGCGAGCATAAGGTATGCTAAATGAAATATGCCCTAAAACTAACCATCGTAAGCGGTAAAGTAAAATGGAGAAAGAAATGGGAGTTGGAAGACATGCATCACACACACGCACGCTTATTACACCAATTGGCTCTCTCGAGGGAGAGACCAAAAGAATAATACAACCCATTTAACTAACTTACAAGCTAATTAATTATTACACAACTCTTAACTAATTAAACAAATTAATTAAGCTATGAAAACAGTAAAACAGCCTTGGGAAGAGGAACAAATGCATGCTCGGTCGGCTTCGCTCGGAAATCCGTTGCCATGCCTCATGTTGCCTCTGTTTGCACTGCTCTGTACCTCTGCAGAGTGTGAAAACTCCCAACACACGTCTGATTCACCCCAAGGGCACTGTGGGAGGCCATCGGCCAATGGAAACTGGTCATCGACCAAATATGGAGCCATCGGCCAAACACTTGTAGCCGACCGGCACTGAAGATAGCCGATCGGCCATCCATTCCTCCAGACTGCTCCTTTTGCTGCAGCAGAGGACAAACACAGCATGGCAATACATTTAGAAGACAATGTTTGCAACTACACCCCTTATCATGTTTAAGACTCAAAGGAGTGTAGTTCTCGACCTTCGGACCATCAATCGCGCATTTCAATGCATGATGGCCAAAAGAGTTAAGTGTGCAATTCAATATCAAATGAAATGCACAAAACACATAAGGGGGCCTCAACCTCTATCATGCTTGATCAAGAGGCAAGGGATGCACACACAATGCTATGCAAACTAAGCATGCAAGCAAGCGTGCAAACAACTCAAGTATGCAACAAGCATACAACAAGATCATGCAATGCATCTACTATGCAATAGGCATACAACCTAACATGTAAACATGCGTGGCATAGATGTGTGACAACAATACCAACAACAAGCATGTGACAACATGTAATCTAACAAGTATGCAAGATGGATGAACATGCAACAACATGTCAATTAGCAAGCATGTGACAACATGCAATATGACAAGCATGCAACAAGCATGTAAGCATGATGTAAAGTAGCAACTTTGAACAACATGATAAATGGACTTAAACTAAAGATGGACAGACCTCAGCCATGCCCAAATCAGTGGCCAAAGTTATGGATTGGAAGCATAAAAATGCAAAACAAACATGCACATGTAAATGGTCCAACACCTAGGCATAGGAGGGGAACTTTCAAGAGCACTTGAAAGGGGACAAATACGGACATGTGACAAACATGATAAGCTCTAAAATTATGCAAGGAAAGGTGCCAAACCAACCAAACAAAACAAGCAAATCATGCAAGAAGGCTTAAAACTTAAGGCTAGCCAAAGGACTCAAACCATGGCCATGCAAGGCAAGCCCCAAAGGGCCAAAGGCACCCAAAACAGTCCCAAGGCAGGTCAATACAAGACCAAAATCATGCTCGAAACTAGCCAACACAAGCTAGAATACAACTCCAAAAGGCATGAGGCATGCAAGGCTACAAAAGATGTGTTATACTACACCTATCAAAACCAAACATGGCATGATTTAACCAATGAAAAATAGAGTTATGGCATGGCAAAGTAAACCCAAAAACCCACTTAGATGGCATCCCAAAGACCTAAGCATGGAGGCATACACAATGGTACATTCATGAGGCATAAGACATCAACTTTTTAAAGCATTAAAGGAGTGATAAGTGCAAGTATATGAGCATGAAACATGGACTGAAATAACATTTCAAATGATGCCAAATCATTGAAATGAGCCAAGTAATGCATGCTAGTGACTTGGACACTTAAAGCTAACAAGGTAGAATGCCTTATGGCTATGCAAAGCATGGCATATATACTTAAAACAACACCAAACAATGCTTAAACATGGTAAATCATGACTAAAGGTTCCTTTGGGTCAAGCCAAAATCATGCTAAAAACATGGCTCAAAGTACAAAGCATGTTAAGGCAAATAAGAGGGTTGCAAGGCAAGTACATTATACATGCAAGAGGCTATTAAATCAAGTCAAAACAGAGTCATGGCATGCTAAAACAACACCAAAAACCCACTGAAATGGAGTTAACATAAGCTAGAAAGACATGCTCAAACATGAAGCATATAAGACTAGTTTGTGTAATTTACACTACAAGTGTATTAGGCATGCATGGAGTTACAAAACCAGGCAAAAACATTGTTCTATCATGGCAAAACAAAGCCTAATACATACTGAAATAAGGCCAAAAGAAGCAAAGCCAACATGCTACCAATATAAGCCATTTATACTAGCATACAAGACAACAAGGAGAGGGGATGACCCTCTCCCATTTAGGACTCCAAAACCACCTTTACACCATTGAAAATCCTCTGGATTTCAGTGGTAGAAAGGTCATACAAAGCCAAGAACAAGGGTCAAAAGGGATGGCCTAAAATAAGGTCTAACAAGGCCTTGAAGGGAGGAGATGACCGCCAACCAAAAAGTGACCTTAATCAAAGATTTAAAGCATGTAAAAATAGAACTTTATCAGTTAAGAGTTAAGCTTAAAACAATAAGCAAGTAGGTCTAAAAGCTTAAGCAAGAATGGGGTATTAAAACAAGAAGCTCACCCTTGTAGAACTTCTTCAAGAACACTACTCCAGCAGGTTTTCCAAGCTCAAACCAATCAAACAACACCAAAACCAACTCCTAAGGATCTTAGCAACCAAAGGGTGGTGTATTACTAGGTGTTGTAGTGCAATAGTATGAACAAAACACCCTTTTAGGCACAAACACACAAACAAATGTAGAGAGAGAGGAAATATAGAGAGAGATAGATATAGAACTTCAATCTCAAAATTCCAGAACCTCTGGAAAGGGAGAGGAGGCTCCCTTCTTATAGAAGTTCAATTCCTAAGCTTGTTGAGCAAGCTAAGCAATTGAATCAAATCCCTCCATACACGTGTATGGAGGATGTGAATTGCATATGACAGCTGACATAAAATATCTGCATAAAGCAGATGAACAGGGCTCGGCCAGAAAATATGGCCGATTGACCAACATAAGGGCCGACCGACCAAAAATAGTGCCGATCGGCCAACACTCTTGGTCGATGGCAGGAAAACAAGGCCAATGGCTTCATGCCTTGGCCGATGGGTTGAGGGGATGGCCAACAAGCCACCCTCTTCCCTCAAAAGCAAAAACACAAGTGCTTGGTCCACAACCAAGCACAAAATAGATAAGTTGAGAGATCTTGAGGCAAGGCGCATGGCCGAGACCTCCGGGAACTCAAAACGAACACGGGCATGGATGATCATCAAGTGTTCAAACGATGACGTCCAAGTCTTGAGGACGGTCAAAAATGAGGTGTCTACAGTTGCCTCTCTTTGACAGAACTCGAAAGTCATAAAAATGACGGGAGTGAATGTCAAAGCCCAGAGACGACCCATTTTTGACAAGGCCGAAGACTTAGACAAGCATAGAAGATAACAAAGATATGTGCCCGCAGGCAGGGAGCAAGATACAAATAGCAATGCACGATGCTGAACATAACTTATGATCATGCAAAGAAAACTGTAACGAAGCATAACATGCAATAGCTTTAAGCAAGCGAATACAAATCAAACTACATTATATGCAGAAAGGATGTAAGAGAATTATACAATTCTCTTTATGTTTCACACGAAGTACATACAACACCGTCCGGTTCGTCTGGTCGCGCCAGCTTCAAATGAACCGTACATACAACATCGTGCCTACAAAAGAAAGAAACTTAACAGCTACAATATCGTTAGAAACATTTATAGCAATGCAAGTGAGAAGTGCGTGACAACGCGAGTAAAGTGTGAACAGCAATGCAAGTAACGTACGAGACAACACAAGTTAAAGATGTACATAACAATGTAAGTAAAAGAAGTACGAAACAACGCAAGTTAGATGAGTGCGAAACGACGCAAGTTAGAGCGGGTGCAAGACAATGCACAGGTTAGAGCGGGTGCAAGACAATGCACAGGTTAGTAGGGGTGCAAGACAATGCACAAGTTAGTAGGGGTGCAAGACAATGCACAGGTTTATGGGGGTGCAAGGCAATGTACAACTTAGTGGGGGGTGCAAGACAATGCACAAGTTAGTAGGGGGTGCAAGACAATGCACAAGTTAGAGAGGCTGCAAGGCAATGCACAAGTTAGTAGGGGTGCAAGACAATGCACGAGTTAGTAGGGGGTGCAAGACAATGCATAGGTTAGAGGGGGTGCAAGACATTACACAAGTTAGTGGAGGTGCAAGACAATGCACAAGTTAGTAGGGATGCAAGACAATGCACAAGTTAGAGGGGAACCAAGACAATGCACAAGTTAGTAGGGGGTGCAAGACAATGCACAAGTTAGTAGGGGGTGCAAGACAATGCACAAGTTAGTAGGGGTGCAAGACAATGCACAGATTAGTGGGGGTGCAAGACAATGCACAGGTTAGTGGGGGTGCAAGACAATGCACAGGTTAGTGGAGGGTGCAAGACAATGCACAAGTTAGTAGGGGGTGCAAGACAATGCACAAGTTAGAGGGGGTGCAAGACGATGCACAGGTTAGAGGGGGTGCAAGACAATGCACATAACGAGTGAGACAACGCAAGTTATAAAGGTGCAAAACAATGCACATAACGAACGAGACAACGCAAGTTATAGGGGATGCAAAACAATGCAAATAACGAGCGAGACAATGCAAGTTATAGAGGTGCAAAACAATGCACATAACGAGCGAGACAACGCAAGTTATAGAGGTGCAAAACAATGCACATAACGAGCGAGACAACGCAAGTTATAAAGGAGAATGCAAAACAATGCAAGATAAGGAAATGCATGACGATGCAAATGAAACATGCGAGACAACGCGTATAGTGAAAATGCATGACAATGAAAATGAAACATGCGAGACAATGAATGTAGTGAAAATGCATGACAATGCAAATAAAGCATGCGAGACAACGCGTGTAATGAAAATGCATGACAATGCAAATGAGACATGCGAGACAACGTGTGGTAAGGAAAATGCATGACAATGCAAGTATGGGAAAGGCATGTTATTCAGGATGTTGAGATGCAAAAACAAGATGAGGCATACTAGATGTAATGCGACAAGACGTACAACAAGCGCGCTTATTATAAACATGACAAAATATTGTAACGCAATATATTTAAAGCAATTTTCGAATCTCGCAAGATACAAAAGGAGACAAAAAAAGATACACCTTGCGCGTACCGAGCATCGCACACGAAAGACACGGTTCGAGGTCAACACGAAGGCCGGTTAAGCTTCAACAATGTACTTTCTTGCACTGTCTTGAGGGATGAAGGCTCCAAACAACATAACTGACCAAACCAAGGGCATTGGAGGTGTATCGACCACAAGGGAAGTCCATCGACCATCTATCGGCCACAAAATGAGCTCATCGGCCAAATAATTAGCCGATCGGCTAACAATTTGGCCGATCGGCCAAAAATGGAAATTTCAGGGCAGTTTTGTCTTTTTGCCATGGGTTTTTTAAATATAGGGTTCCAAACCCTATATTCTCACTTCTCCAAGCTCGAAAATCATTCCTCTCTCTCTCTAGGTGATTTTCTTCGCTTCGATCCTTGTTTTTCCTTTGTTTTCGGGCCTTTTACGTTGTTCGATTCGCGAAAACCCTTTTCGTTTCACACCCTTTGAACCGAACAAAACTCGATTTCGGTGTCCCTTTCGTGCCTTTTCCACACTTCGACCTTTTCTCCCATTTTTCACCCCTCGGGGTTGACTTTTGGGTTGACTTTTCTCATTTTCACCCATTTTTCACATTTTTGGCCATTTTCGCACTCTTCTTGAGATGACAGACGATATTCTACGGGGTGGGACTCCCCCGGAGATGGATGTGGACCCTGAGGTCGAGCTCTTGCCGTTGAGCGTTCGACCGTTCGACCCGGCGACCTACAGAGCAGCGATACACATGTTACCTCCCAATGGCATCCGCCACTTTAGGAGTAATGTGCGGGGCGCACCACTGGAGCTCTTGTTGCGCGAGTCAGAGTCACATCTGTCTTACGGCACTACTGAGGTATGCTCCTTCTCTGTTTCATTTTCTGCAATGTAGACTGTATAAATTTGATAGTCGATACTGTTCTTTAACTGCTTAACCCAGATACACTGCTACATCGCATACTTAGTTCACCGTGAGCACACCCACATCTGATATCTGTTTAAACTTGAACACATGCACACACACTGCATATTCATCAATTTTGAATACATTCAAACACTGTACTTCTAACATTGCTTCGCCACTGTTTGTCTTGAACACAGGGAGATTCCCACGCCTTCCAGGGATATGGGAACACCATCGCCCGAGGTTGGTACATGGAGTTACCCGACGCAGTTCGTCACATCGTTGATCATGCCGGCTTCGGCGTTTTCTGCAGAAGACTTTCACGCCTCACTGCGAGTAGACCTCTTCTGGGCACACTAGTGGAGAGGTGGTGGGACACTGACTCCTTCCATCTTTCTGCTACAGGGGAGATGACGATGACTCCCTTTGACTTCTCCATGCTTATTGGCCTTGGAGTGGGGGGCGATCTGATTCCCTTTGATACTGACATGGGCGAGTGGGAGGCTGCCCAGATCTATTTGCTTGGCGCCTGGCCACCTCTCTCCCGTCCAGGATTCGTGAGGTACTCTTGGTTCGAGGACCACTTTCGGATTTAGGCACCCACGACCCGCGAGGAGGTGGAGCAGTATGCCCGCGGCTTTCTCATGTTCTTGCTGGGGACCACGCTTTTCGCCGATCGGGCAAACACTATCACCCTTTATTTGCTGAGCGCACTGGTGGACGTGACACGGATCCGGCGTTACGACTGGGGTGGTGCAGGCTTAGCCACACTCTACGGATATATGAGCTCATCCTCTCGCTACAGCGGACAGTTGCTCGGAGGCTACTGGCGGGCCTGGGAGGTACACCTTCCCTTTCTGTTTTACAATTCTGCTTCACATTATCTGTACACCACACACACTCCACACACGTAATCTGCTTTACACTGGTTGTACACTGCACACACTACAAACATGCAATCTGTTTTACACTAACTATACACTGCACACTGTTTTGTGGTTTCTGCTTTATCTGCATTCTGCTTTATCTAACAAGCATACTTACTGTTGCTTTATTACATTCTGTAGTTGTGGGTGTATGCCTACTTTCTGAGGCTTGCCCCAGTGCCTGATGTGGAGACTCCCCCCATGGTTCCATACTCTCATCGCTATGATGTGAGGTGCGAGCGGAGGCCGAGGGAGTCCTTCCTGTTTTTCTGTCGTTATTTCGATACCATCACCGCAGCTGAGGTATTTCAAACCTTTCAGTTCATTTAAGCTTCGCTTCACATTGTATTTTCAAAAACAAATTAACAAACTGTATGTCCTGTCGTTTGCAGATCACCTGGCAGCCCTGGGCGGTGTTGCCGAATAGAGTGAGAGATGGGTACGGGGGTGCTCGGGACACTACCCGTTTCAGAGTTCTGCTGGAGGGCCCAGTCTGCCGGGCGTGGTATTTTGGGGAGCGTTTCCTGCGCCAGACTCTCAGTCTACCAGAGCGAATAGTTCCGAGGCCACCTCCCAACCACACGAGGGCTACCAAGGGATATACCCTAGAGAAGATGATGGACTACACGATCGGTTGGGGCTTGGAGCACTTTATAGACGAGGGCGACTACACCGAGTTCATCCACGCCTATCTGATGCGACCTCTGACCGGTCCTCGTCGAGTCGAGAGAGAGAGACCTGCAGCGCCAGCGACAGGAGTAGGAGCATGAGCAGGAGCACCGAGGGTAACTCAGGCCCGCGGTAGGAGTGGGTCCTGGAGGGGACGGGGAGCCGAGTGGCCAGCATTGCTCACCATGATGATATGCCGAGGACAGGGTGGGGAGACTTACTAGATACCCATCGCTCATCCTCCGGTTTATCATGAGCTTGTCGGAGTTTACGGTTCGGCCCCGGTATGTACTGCTGTACTTTGCATTCTGTACAGTCATTTCAATTCATTTGATATCTCGCAGAATACTAATGATTTTCAACACTTTTGCAGGCTTCCGTCGAGTACACTAGACAGTCTTTGGAGCTGACGGCCTCAGTGATGGGGATGTTGTAGAGGAGCCTGGACTTGCTGACCATCTATGGTATCCCGATAAGTTCTTTCAACCTCAATCCCAAACTTTGCACAATCTGTTCCATATTTATTTGATACATCACATTTATCGATACGGTACTTGATACACTGCACTCATGGCAGTGATACACTGCTCACAGCATTGTTCACGACATTCATATACTGTATTCAGATACTGCATTTGGTATTCATACCTTCTTTTGCATAGCATAACTGATGCATTTGCCATTTGTTCTTTTCAGGCCCCATTCTAGATTCCGGCCGCAAGGGGCGCTCCAGCTGGACCATCTGTACCTGCCCGAGGAGCTGGGGGAGTTAGGCGAGGGATGACGATCCACAGCCGAGGCAGACACAGGCACACCCATGCTGAGAGCAGTTCGCGAGAGCCCACTCCAGACGACGATGAGTCAGATGAGGAGGTAGAGTCGTCTCAGGGTAAGGCTGGAGACAGCACAGACTCAGATTCTGTCGGCGGAGCTGGCGGCGATGATCCTGGACCTTCGTCCAGGAAGAGGACCAGGACGGATTCCCGTGGTTGAGACTATTGGTGCTGATCCAGACATTTGCTGATTTTCTTCTTTTTCGCTTTGTTCAGACACTTCGTGGCTTTTCTCCTTTTTTGCTTTATTTTCCTTTTTGCTAGTAGTTTAAGCACATTGTACTGACTTAGGCAGGTTTTTATTTTCTTCAAAACTATGTACTTTTTGCAAGAGAACATATGATGAAATGAAACAACTATTTTTTGTTCAAAAAGTGTTATACTTGTACATTCTATGCATCGCATCGCATCGCATCACATTACATAACAATGTAAATGAGATTGAACTTTGTTCTGAAAACTGAATATTCGAATCGCATCAATCTGGTAGTGAACCGACTAACGACAAAACAACTCGATAAGCAAAACAAAGAACTTGACAAGCTAACCAAATGTAAATACAACTCGATAAGCAAGACAAAGACTTAAAGAATACGAGAAACAACTCAATAAACAAAAGTACAACAACTTGATAAGCAAATTGAAATAACACAGGCATGACTTCGCAAAAACATCACCGGAAGGCATTTAAAGTGGAATGAAACACAAGTTCTCATCACCCTCAACAAATAGACAGCTCAGAGGACAAGAGGGAAGGCCGTTGGCCAAAGGGAGAGGCCATCGGCCACAAGAAATGGCCATCGGCCATCATTACTAGCCAATCGGCCAAAAATGGCAAGAACCATCAGAATGTTGACACCTGTCTTCCACTCACATCTTATCTTCTACAAAAGCCCCAGCTTCGTAGCTTGCTCATTTCAGTACTGTTTTTGCATAGAATAGAGGCTTTCCTTGTCCAAAATCTCACAAATTGGATTGCTACCTTAGATGGCTCGGAAAGGCTGAATTTTCGGGGCTTCGGCATCAATGCACTATTCGCGTTAAGCCACACTCCGTTGTGTTTTTTGTTCCTCCATGCTGCGGTGAGGTTTTGGAATCCGGTAAGACACGTCTTTAGCTTTGGCGGACAAGAGATGTGCCCCACTTTCGAGGATTTCCAAGCTTTGATGGAATCGGAGCGTGATGAAGAAATCTTGCCTCAACTCCAGTTCAGCCACGTCCAAGCCTTAGGACGTATGTGCGGCCTTACTTTGCATGACGCTCGGTCGTTGATTCGTGATGGAGAGCTGGATATTCCGAGCTTGGTTTGTCGATTTTCTATGACGGTGATCGCGGCGATCATGATTGGCAGGGTTGTCGGCGACATGCGCTTTATTTGTGCATGTTGTCTCATTTCTTGCTTGGCCCGGGCTCTGGTGGGTTTCGTACCCGTTTGATTGAAGTTGCAGAGGGCTTGAAAGAGGGAAAAAGCTGCGTCACCATGACATTAGCTGAGACATTGATAGGTTTGGACGTTTTTCATTGCCAGGAGACAGCTAGACTCGCGGGGAGTCCACTACTATTACAGGTAATGTTTCCCACCCCATCTTACATATGTTTCTCACATTACTCGGCCCTCAGGCTCAGTTTTTCTCTCAAAAACCATTTGCTTACTTTTCCTCTCAACGTACACCTCTCTATTCTTTAATCTCTCATTTTTCATCCCTCCCCAGGTATGGTTGATGGACAAGTTGAGAGTGGTGGACTCATGTCCGGTATATTCAGCTTGCAGCTATTTCTTCCGACGACGCTTGGTCGATGCCCCTAATGAGGGATAGTGGTGCAACTGGATGTGCAGTTTGTTCGCAGACCGCATTGCTTAGCGTTGCCCTTGGCTCAATTTACTGGCAATGAGTTACAGCATGACCCGCCAGCCTGGGATTCAATCGATAGGCTTGACACACTGTGTGTTCTATTTCCCGTTCTGATTTTGGCGCCAGTTCGGACATGATCAGATTTGCCTGGAAGAGGGGATTGAGTACCCTGCCACATTTCCGGTCCGAGGTGCGCAGCTAGCCCGGTATGCCACAGCATGGAGGACGAGAGAGCTTCTACTTTCAGCTGCACCCTCTCTGATGAGTGCATAGATTGGCTCAATGAAGAGGCACAGGGAGGGCCCACTTTGGCATTAGAGGCTTCAACCAGCTCTGGGAGGGGACGCAAGAACACCTGACTATGCCCCGGATTTATTTGCTTTGATCAAAACTTTCAAGTTTTCTTTATGAATGTAGTAAAAGCAAATTCAATTTGTATTTAAGAGTAGGACAACTCTGTGTTGAAATCAATAAAATTGAAGATTGTGGGTACTGAAAATTTTCCGTTTGGTCCAAAAATGGTCTAAGTTGTAAAAAGATTAATTTAAGCAAAATCAACTTTTATGAAAAACTTTTCAAAACCATTTTCGATATGGATCAGAACTGAACACACCTGAGATCTATCACTGAGATGCACAACCCCGGATTCTAGCAACTGGAAAGTTGCCCCTAGTTTGAATAGCACTGCACCGGAGATCATAACCGAGCAATTGGATGCTGAATAGACAAAGATGACCAAACATGATCACATGGACAAAGTTGATCGGGGAAGTGTTTATGGCTGGAATTTAGGATGAAGTTGCCTATGTATCCCAAAGATGGGAATCGAGCCTTACGTAGTTCGGCTGGGGTTCACTCGTGTATTAACTCTCTCCTTTTGCGCTCTAACTTTTGCCAAGGCCGCCCTTTGCTGGTTTTCAACCTTATGAGCTTAATTTTTATAATTTCAAATTTTTCATGCTCTAACTTTTGCCTAGGTCACCCTTTCGGGTTTTCGGCCTAGCGAGCCACTCAGGGGTAATATTTCTTTAACTTGTCTATGTTGATCGGTTGGGAGAACTATAGGCCATCTAGGTCCATCAGAACGACAGCTTCACCTGACCAGATAGACTTGATGATGTAAGGCCCAGTCCAATTAGGTCTGAACTTGCCCTTAGGGTCGTGGATGGGAGCTCGGTTGTCTTTGAGCACCAGATCCCCTTCCTTCAAATTCCTGGACTTAACCTTATTGTTGAAAGCCCTGGCAATTCTTCTATGATAACCTTGAACATGATATAGTGCTTTGAGCCTTCTCTCGTCAAAGAGCATGAGCTCTTTGAATCTGCTCTGCTGCCAATCTGCCTCAGCTATCTGACACTCGCAATGATGGAACCTCAACTTCAATAGGCAAAACAGCCTCCATCCCATAGACCAAGGAATACGGAGTCGCTCCAGTAGAAGTTCGAATTGAAGTCCGGTAGCCCCACAGAGCAAATGGCAGCTTATCTGGCCAGTCCCAGTAGGTTTCCACAATCTTCTGCAGAATATGCTTGATGTTCTTGTTGGCAGCCTCAACTGCTCCATTGGTCTGTGGCCGATATGTGGACGACTTATGAAAAGCCACGTTGTACTTCTCCAACAAGTCGATCACTTCCTTCTTGAAGTGAGAACCATTATCTAAAATAATCTCGTTCGGGACCCCGTAGCGACAGATGATGTTGTTTTTGATAAATTTAGCAACATGTGAAGCTTTCAACACCGTATAAGATTGAGCCTCAATCCACTTCGTAAAATAGTCTATCGCGACTAGAATGAACTAATGCCCGTTGGACCCCTTCGGAGTGACAGCTTCAATCACATCAATCCCCTAGACTGAGAATGGCCATGGCAAAGTCATGTTGTACAGCTTCGACGGCGGAATGTTCATGCGGTTTGCATGGATCTAACATTTGTGGCATCGCTGGACAAAACCAATACAATCCTCCTCCATGGTGGACCAGTAATAACCTTGTCTAAGGATTTTCTAGGCTAGCATCACCCCGTTCATGTGCACTCCGCACTCTCCTCCGTGGATGGCATCCATCAGGCGCTTCGATTCTTCGGCGTCAACACACAGCTTATGCATCCCCAGATGACCTCTCTCGTACAGTTTCCTCCCCCAGACAATTAACTGAGCAGCCATTCTTCTAATTGCCCTCTTATCTTTGGTATTTTTTCCCGGTGGATACGCTTCATTTTCCAAGAAGTTCCAGACATCGTAATACTAGGGATTCTCATCTTGTACCTCATCTATGGCAGCAATCAGCTCGTAGGCCGGCACAAATTTATGTTCGATGATAATCGGACGCATTTGGACTCCGAAAGGGATGTCTATTATGGAAGATAGAGTTGCTAATGAATCTGCGAACCTGTTGTTCTCTCTTAACAAATGAGCAAAGTTCAGTTTCTCAAACCGAGGAATCAGCACGTCCAAGGTCTGGTGATAGATTCTCATCTTTTTTTCTTTGACTTTCCAATCTCCTTTAGCTTGAGATACAACAAGGTTCGAGTCCCCGATGACGTCCAACCGTTTTGCCCCTAGTTCTAGGGCGGCTTTTAGTCCAGTAATACATGCCTCATATTCTGCTTCATTGTTTGATACTTTGAAATAAAGTTTGAATGCTAGAGGTATGAAGGAAAGGTCGGGTGCTCTCAACAACACTCCTATCCCATATTCATATTGGTTTGATGCTCCATCAAAGTACATCATCCAAGTCTCTTCTTCGACATACAGAATGGCCTCGTCTGGGAATAGATACTCAACCGTTTCATCCCCGTCCACTGGGTGATCGGCATGGAACTCCGCTACCGCTCTCCGTTTCACTGACTTGCCCGTCACATACTTCAGATCGAATTCGGAAAGCAGAAGCAACCAACGAGCTAGCCTACCCGTAAGTGCCGATTTCTTAAAGAGATATTTGATGGGATCTAATCTTGAAACCAGTACTATGGAGTGAGCTAACAGGTAGTGCCGCAGCTTCCTGGTAGCCCATACCAAGGCCAAACAAGCCTTCTCAAGCGGAGTGTAGCGGATCTCATAATCCAGTATCTTCTTGCTCAGGTAGTAGATAGCTCTCTCTATTTTGTCCTCAGACTCTTGTGCAAGCATACAACCCATTGTACTCTCAGTCACTGAAAGATACAAAATCAATGGTTTCCCTGGCTCAGGCAGTGACAACACAGGTGGGTTCTGTAAGTATTGCTTAATCTGTTCAAAAGCAGCTTGGCATCGACCGTCCCATTGGAACTTCGTTCCTTTCTTCAGGAGACCAAAGAGTGGTTCACAAGTCAAGGTTAATTTTGAGATAAACCGTCTTATGAATTTCACTTTACCCAGAAAGCCTCGTACTTCCTTTTCAGTCCTTGGTGGTGGCATTTCTAAGATGGCCTTGATTTTGGAAGGGTCGACTTCGATACCGCTCTGTGTAATCAAGAATCCCAGCATTTTTCCTGCTGTAACACCAAACGTACACTTCTGAGGATTTAGCCGCAACCAGAATTCTCTGATCCTTTGGAAGAACTTTTGCAAGGCAGTGTAGTGGCCATCTATTCCTTGGACTTGACAATCATGTCGTCCATGTACACCTCAACCTCTTTGTGGATCATGTCATGCAATATCGTGGTTGCAACCCGTTGATACGTAGCTCCCGCATTCTTCAGCCCAAATGGCATTACCCTATAACAATAGGTCCCCCACGGGGTGGTAAAAGCAGTTTTCTCCTGGTCTTCGGGTGCCATTACAATCTGGTTGTAGCCTGAAAAGTCATCCATGAATGAGAGCAATGCATGCCCCGCAGTGAAGTCCACTAACTCGTCGATATGAGGCAGAGGAAAGTCGTCCTTTGGACTGGCTTTATTCAAATCCTTGAAATCCACGCATACCCGATTCTGCCGTCCTTTTTCGGTACTAGAACTATGTTGGCCAACCAAGTTAGGTATTCAGATACCAGCAGGAACCTTGCGTCAATTTGTTTGGTGACCTCTTCTTTGATCCTGATAACCCAATCCGGGCAGATCCTTCTGAGCTTCTGCTTAACAGGTCGGGCCTCTAGGTCAAGAGGGATCCAGTGCTGTACATTCTCTGGATCGATTCCAGGCATGTCTTCGTAGGACCACGCGAAAACATCTTTGAAATCTTTTAATAAAGCGACTAAGTGCTCGCACTCCTCCGAAGACAACGTGGACCCGATCTGGACCAGCCGCGGGTCCTTCTCAGTACCAACATTAATTTGGGTGATTTCATTAACCAGCAATTTTACAAACCTCTCATGCTCTTGATCAAGCAAATATTTCAAAAGCGGAGGAATTTCTTCCTCGTCGTTTTCATCAAAATTTTGAAAGTCCTGATTAATACAATAAATCAAAGGCACAGAAAAGTAGTTGAACGTCACAGCCACACAATTCTTATTAATCACTTCATCCAGTCCATCTGATTTCTCTGTTACAACAGACTCAAAAGAGAAAGAAAAAGACGACCTCGACAGGACTGTGGCATCCGGGTTGTCACCCCCAGGAATACCGGACTCAGACTCAGATAAGTTGGAACCTGATTCTGACTCTACAGACTCAGTAGAATCAGATTCTGGCTCACTACTTGACTCGGTGCTGCTCGATAAGAATCCCTTCTCATACTACCAGACGAGGGAGGATGCGACGGATGCATCCAAAATGTTAGAAGGTGGGCTCGCAGCCGTTCCTTTTCCAATCATAGACACTGAGAGATCATCCCCCAAGCACTCATGTACGATCAGAGGATCTGATAGTAGACAGGCCAGTGCTACCCCCATTTCAAGCTCGATGCTCTCAGAATCCACTTCCTTATACTGCTCAACTTCAGCTGATGGACCTGTCTACTCCTCGGTGACATCATCCCTGGATAACTGCAAGTCAAAGAAGATCTCAAATCTCAGCATGCGCCTCTTCTCTGCGTTCAACCATGGCTCTAGGAAGCCGCAGAATGGAAAGTCCTCTCCCTCCCGGACAAAGCGTCTGTTTAGGGTACCCTGGATAGGCCGATGCATCAACTTAAAACGTTTTCCCATCTGCTTGGCTCTGGCTCTTCCAGCTATCTCTTGGCCTTTCCTCACCCAATCCTCTTTGGTAGGCAAATAACACAAGCCAAAGGTATGCGGATTGTGCGGCATTTCGGCCGATGCCATAATGCCCTTCTGGCCACTTTTTCCTAGTCCTATCCCGGGGATGTGCTGGAGCTTGTTCATGAGGTACACACATTGTGCACTGACATACAATCCTTTATCAACAGCTAAGATGTTTTGAACAACCCGGGCCTCGGCTAGGGTGAATCCTGATAGGAACACATCCTCCGTGCCATACTCGATTTCCAAAACTGGTGTAGACACCTCTGGCGGTGGATGGATTGACGAATTCCCAAAAACAATAGCCATCCCCTTCCCATGGGGGTATTTCAACATCTGATGTAGGGTGGAAGAGACTGCCTTTACCTGGTGCAGCCACGGCCGCCCTAGGAGTAGGTTAAAGGTTACGGGAACGTCCAAGACATGAAAATCGACATCGTGTTGTCCTGGACCAACCTGGGTCTGAATCTGCACAGTCCCCTTCACCTCTCTGCTTGTATTTTCGTAGGCCCTTATCACTTGGGTAGTTGGTACGAAGTCTGCGGGCTTCAACCCGATTGCATATGCTGTCCTCGACGGGCACACGTTAATGGCGGATCCGGTATCGACAAGAACTACCAGTATCCATTTGTTTCTACACTCTACAGAGGTGTAGGGTGGTTTGTTGTGATTTGCGCCCTCGGGCGACAGTTCTTTGTCAGAAAAGGTCAACGTCGGGGAAGCTCCTCCTGGAAAGACTAGTCCTACGAGCTGCTCGGGCGTGGTGTTGATTGAAACTTTGGCTTTGTCCATCACAGAAAGGACAACCTGTTTATGAACTCTCGAAGCCATAAGAAGTCCCCAGATGGAGATATCTGCTTGTATCTTTTTCAACTGTTTCATCACAGCCTCTTCCTCGAGCAACTTATCTTTTTGCTTCTCCACCTCCTTGTCCTTCCCGGACGCTTCCGGTTGATCTAAGTGCGGGGGCTTGAAATACCGCCCGCTCCTAGTCATGTGGTCTACTTCACCAATGTACCAGGTATCATCCGGCTGGTTATTCCCCTAGTCCTCATCTGTGTGGGCAAGGTATAGATCATTATCTTCCCACCACATACCATCAGCAGCTGACAGACACCTGTCCGGCTCCGTCACAACTGTTCCTGTGCCCACAGCACCTTCCATTCCTGTGCTCACAACACAATCTGTCCCCTCAGGGGCTTTGGCTTTCCTAACTCTCTCAGAATCCTCGATCCTTTCCCGCTCAAACTGCTTCAGTGTAGCCTGCTGTTTAATATTCTCTGTACTCAAAATGCTCTAATCCCGAGCAAAATTCTTATCACCGATGCTCTCCGGCGGTAGCTCCTGATTTCCGGCCTTTCTGGCCACTGTTGATGTCCCCGTCCCTGGCGGACCCTATTCTACCTGAGGTTGTTCCACAACATCCGGCTGGTCGTCAAGCCACCTAGTAAACTCTGCTGACCTATCAAACCAATTGACTGCTACGTCCCTTGAATCCTGGTCTTCAAAGAACTGCAGATTTGCATTGTCTTCCTCTAGATCCGCTAGGTCATCTAGCCCCTGATCAAGTCCATCCTCTCGTACTACACAAATCTCTGCCCCCACTGGAAATTCCACATTCGGCCTATCCTAGCCTGCTGGTGTAATGTAACCGCTCAGGTTATACAGGGAGCTCGCAGACCCCTCAGGCTCTGTGCAATCACTCTGATCTACCTCCACAGTCGACCCAGTTCTATCCTCGATACTCACCACCACCATTTCAGGTTGGGTTTGGGAGACGTTCAACATGCACAAGTCAGTGCTGTTAGGAACGAACACCTCCGGCTTGGGTAGGTGATAAGGGGTGATATATATGCTAGGGTCGTATGACACAACCCCAGTTTGGATTAGATTAATGCATTTGGGAGGTGGAGCTTGGTTGTGTGGTGGGAGAGGGTTGGTTGTGACATTTGGTTTTTTCGGAGGCACAATCACCCTGTTGTCAATGAGATCTTAAATCTCATGACGTAACCTAAAGCACTGATCAGTATCATGACCATGCTGCTGGTGAAAGGCGCAGTATTTAGTTGGGTTATGGGAAGCAGGGAGTTTATCTGGTAGTGGCCGCGGCTCTAGGGGCTTCAGGTGCCCTTTCCTGATCAAAACCCCCAAAGCTTTGGGTAGGGGCATGTATAGTGGGGTGAAGGTTCTTTGGCCTCGAGGTGAATACTTGGTTGTTTGTGAGCTACTTCTGGACGCACCGGTGAATGGTGTAGCTGCAAGGGTTCTTGGGGTGGTGGTGGTGGAGACCATACTCACATCTGAAGCTCTGCCAGCTGCAGCACTGTTAGTGTCTACATTTATATTGCAGTTGAATGCCCTCTTGGGCTGCTCTCTGCCATGGTCAATCAGACCTTGTTTTATAGTGTCCTCGATTTGCATCCCAATCTCGTATAGATCTGCAAAGGTGGAGAGGGGGAGGACGATCATTTTCTGCATGAGCTTGGGCTGGAGGTTGCGCACAACCATTCGTATTTGGTCCTTATCAACCGGCCTGATGGTTATCATCGAGGCCTTTGCCCTCCAACGAGTCACAAAACCGGAGAAGCTCTCATTTGGTTCTTGCCTGGTTGTCTCGAGATCACGGGTTGTAATCTCAATCTGCGTATTGTAGGAGTATTGAGCTATGAAGGCCTCAGCCATCTCCTCCTAACTCCTCTTAACAGAGTCTTCCAACTTCGCGTACCAAATAGCCGCTATACCCAACGGGGTTCGGCCAAACAGGGAAAGCTTCTGCAATCTGGAGAGGCCCATCGGCCTTAATATGTCTGAAAACAGCCGCAAATGCACCATAGGATCTCCAGACTCGTTGAAACGGTCGATGTACGGCATTTTAAACCGGTCTGGCAGAGTCACGGCCGAGTCAGTATACCCGTCCTCTATATCCAGGATGGATTTCACACCTTGAGACTTCTTGAACAGATTTTCAAGCTTGCTTACTTTTAGTGCTCTAGGGTCCACCTTGAACTCAAAGGGAGAATTCGGCAGGTTGGTGGGTGTTTTGGATAACTGGGGTAGAACCGGGAGCGGAGCTGGCCCTATTGGAACGTCTGTATTGTCCTGGACATTAGCTGCTGTCCCGAGTATTGGAACTCTTAGTGGGGGAGGAGCTTGGTGTGAAGCAGATGCTCCAGTCTGCTGTTGTAGCCTGGTAATTACCTCTGCCTGTTGGGCCATAACCTCGGCCTGGCGTGTAGCAAATTCTGTTTGACGGGCAGCATCCTGTTGCATGGTTTTCATACTTTCCTAGAGTTGACGCATCATCTCCTCCAAACCTGCCATATTGTGCTGATCTAACTGAATAACCGGTATATCTGTCCCTGCAGTAGAAACTGAAACCTCAGCCTGACTATTCACTAATGGGGTAGACCACTAATCTGGCGACCGCTGTACTGATACACTGCGCCTTTTTGACCTCTGTCTGGTAATTGGGGGTAAGAAAAGGAACACTGCTTGTCCATCTATCAGATCCTTGGATCAATTAAGTCTACGACCTCTAACCTAGAGTGCTCGGGGGATATCTACCTATTCGGATGCAATTGTGCTAAACTACCTTGCAAAAAGATAAATAAAGCATAATAAGGAAATAATGAACAGAAAAACGAACAGCATAACAGCTTAAATAAAGACAACACACAGTTGGCAACCACAAGCTGAATGAATTGTTCTCAACCACTGATCACTGTTCCCGAATCACTGCTCCAAATCTGAATCTGATATCCACAGATATAATCGATTCTCAAAATACCGATGCCAGTAGGTCTGATACCCAGACTTGCATTCCTATAGAGGCACACTCTAAAAGCACATAGCAAGCAAATGAGAGCCAAAACACCCCTATGTTGGGGTAAGGTTTCCCTGTCCTATTTTGTCAGGAGCTAGGGTTTCACTACGCACGTAGCGGTTTCAAACAACCTAAAATCGGGTAAGCAACCTATCCAAGTTTGGAATAGTCACTATGGATTCCAATATGCACTAGGTCAAATGGTCGAAAATGGTGCCCCGGTAAAATTGGGGTTTGTGTTCCTGTCGTGGCAGAGCCCGCAATCGGTCAGCCTTATGGCACGCTTCTCAAAGCAAGCCTCCGGCAAACCGTTTAGGAATAGTATACGGCAAACACGGTGTCCTAGGCGCACCAATGCAAACGCAATGCAAAGAAACACATAAGTGTTGTCAAAATAAGATATCATGAGTTTGAGTCAAGTTCTCTAAATCCCCAGTGGAGTCGCCAAAAACTATAGACACGCCTTGAGGAACTCTCAAGGAAATCTCATTTTGTTTCCTCTAGCGTACTACAATTCGGAATCAAATGTCACGGTTCTGAATCTGGTCTCGCAAAGTGCAATGCAAGACTGATAAATCACCAAAGAGTCCAAATCCGGCAAATCGTTTTGGAAAACTAATTTTTAAGAAAGATGTGCCAAACATGGACTGCTTTGCCAAATACAGAGTCGCCACCTAAATATTTTGTTTTGGGGAATTTAGGAAATCCTAACTCATGCCTAAGGCCACGTGTCCGTCATCACCAAAGTTGCCTCAGCTCGGGAACTTGGGTACGATTGGGGAAGGTCATGCAATGAGCACCCCCGCTCGCCCGATCAAAGATTGGCCTGTACTAAGGGCACTGTGGAAGGCCATCGGCCAATGGAAACTGGTCATCGACCAAATATGGAGCCATCGGCCAAACACTTGTAGCCGACCGGCACTGAAGATAGCCGATCAGCCATCCATTCCTCCAGACTACTCCTTTTGCTGCAGCAGAGGACAAACAGAGCATGTCAATACATTTACAAGACAATGTTTGCAAACATGCACATGTAAATGGTCTAACACCTAGGCATAGGAGGGAACTTTCAAGAGCACTTGAAAGGGGACAAATACAGACATGTGACAAACATGATAAGCTCTAAAATTATGCAAGGAAAGGTGCCAAACCAACCAAATAAAACAAGCAAATCATGCAAGAAGGCTTAAAACTTAAGGCTAGCCAAATGACTCAAACCATGGCCATACAAGGCAAACCCAAAGGGCCAAGGGCACCCAAAACAATCCCAAGGCAGGTCGATACAAGACCAAAATCATGCTCGAAACTAGCCAACACATACTAGAATACAACTCCAAAAGGCATGAGGCATGCAAGGCTACAAAAGAGGTGTTATACTACACCTATCAAAACCAAACATGGCATGATTTAACCAATGAAAAACAAAGTTATGGCATGGCAAAGTAAGCCCAAAAACCCACTTAGATGGCATCCCAAAGACCTAAGCATGGAGGCATACACAATGGTCCATTCATGAGGCATAAGATATCAACTCTTTAAAGCATTAAAGGAGTGATAAGTGCACGTATATGAGCATGAAACATGGACTGAAATAACATTTCAAATGATGCCAAATCATTGAAATGAGCCAAGTAATGCATGCTAGTGACTTGGACACTTAAAGCTAACAAGGTAGAATGCCTTATGGCTATGCAAAGCATGGCATATATACTTAAAACAACACCAAACAATGCTTAAACATGGTAAATCATGACTAAAGGTTCCTTTGGGTCAAGCCAAAATCATGCTAAAAACATGGCTCAAAGTACAAAGCATGTTAAGGCAAATAAGAGGGTTGCAAGGCAAGTACATTATACATGCAAGAGGCTATTAAATCAAGTCAAAACAGAGTCATGGCATGCTAAAACAACACCAAAAACCCACTGAAATGGAGTTAACATAAGCTAGAAAGACATGCTCAAACATGAAGCATATAAGACTAGTTTGTGTGATTTACACTACAACTGTATTAGGCATGCATGGAGTTACAAAACCAAGCAAAAACATTGTTCTATCATGGCAAAACAAAGCCTAATACATACTGAAATAAGGCCAAAAGAAGCCAAGCCAACATGCTACCAATATATGCCATTTATACTAGCATACAAGACAACAAGGAGAGGGGATGACCCTCTCCCATTTAGGACTCCAAAACCACCTTTCCACCACTAAAAATCCTCTTGATTTCAGTGGTAGAAAGGTCATACAAAGCCAAGAACAAGGGCCAAAAGGGATGGCCTAAAACAAGGCCTAACAAGGCCTTGGAGGGAGGAGATAACCCCCAACCAAAGATTTAAAGCATGTAAAAAAAGAACTTTATCAGTTAAGAGTTAAGCTTAAAACAATAAGCAAGTAGGTCTAAAAGCTTAAGCAAGAATGGGGTATTAAAAGCAAGAAGCTCACCCTTGTAGAACTTCTTCAAGAACACTACTCCAGTAGGTTTTCCAAGCTCAAACCAATCAAACAACACCAAAACCAACTCCTAAGGATCTTAGCAACCAAAGGATGGTGTATTATTAGGTGTTGTAGTGCAATAGTATGAACAAAACACCCTTTTAGGCACAAACACACAAACAAATGTAGAGAGAGAGGAAATATAGAGAGAGATAGATATAGAACTTCAATCTCAAAATTCCAGAACCTCTGGAAAGGGAGAGGAGGCTCCCTTCTTATAGAAGTTCAATTCCTAAGCTTGTTGAGCAAGCTAAGCAATTGAATCAAATCCCTTCATACACGTGTATGAAGGATGTGAATTGTGCATACCAGCTATGACAGCTGGCATAAAATATCTGCATAAAGCAGATGAACAGGGCTCGGCCAGGAAATATGGCCGATCGACCAACATAAGGGCCGACTGACCAAAAATAGTGCCGACTGGCCAACACTCTTGGCCGATGGCAGGAAAACAAGGCCGATGGCTTCATGCCTTAGCCGATGGGTTGAGGGAATGGCCAACAAGCCACCCTCTTCCCTCAAAAGAAAAAACACAAGTGCTTGGTCCATAACCAAGCACAAAACAGATAAGTTGAGAGATCTTGAGGCAAGGCGCGTGGCCGAGACCTCCGGGAACTCAAAATGAACACGGGAATGGATGATCATTGAGTGTTCAAACGATGACGTCCAAGTCTTAAGGACGGTCAAAAATGGGGTGTCTACACCATCGAGCGGAGATTTCACATAGCCAATACTTTTGCAGAATGTTTAGACGACTCGAGCAAGGGAATCTTTGCTCGAGCGACCCCTCATATGTTTGCATGTCTGCTCAAGCGTGACCCTATTTTCACCAAGTTTTGTTAAGAGTTCCAAAGTGTATTTTAGCATCCACATTTCATCATAGGCATTCCTAGGCCATGATTAGGACTCAATAAGAGGTTAAGACCTAGAAACACACTAAGGATGAAATGAAAGAAGTTAAGTACCAACCGAGTGTGTGTTTCATTATGTGTTTCTATTATTTGTGTGTAGGTCACACGCCACAAGTTGTCTGACTTGTCTGTTCTATAAGTGAAGCCATTTGTGAGTAATAACTTTGTAAAGCTATGATCACATTAAAATATTTTCTTATATGATATGACAAGAAATGATCAACTTTCTGAAATGCTATGTTCTGTATCAACGAATGAATGTCTAATTTTTGACAAGTATGAGTGGTATCCTTGGTACAACTCCCTTGCCCGGGGGTAATAATATCGTGGTCTACAAGTACAAGGCCCTTGCCCAGGGGTAACAATACCGTGGTTTCAAAGCCCTTTCTCGGGGGTAACAATACCATGACACAAGTATGATACAAGTTTCCTGGTACCGGAGGTTCCTTATGGAACTAACAAGCATGATAACGTTAATGGATGTACCATGTATGATTAAGCATGAACTCTGATTTCTGTATGTAGTTTGAACAAGAATATGAATATACATCTGCTTTTTATATGAACTCTGATTTCTGAATCTGTTATGGATATCATTCATTTAAACCCTTTACCCTGTTATTATTCACCGGGCTTCCGCTCACAATTTATATTATGTATATAGGTGAACAGATGCGTGACCAAGCCTAAGTTACTGCCTGAAGTGTTTTCTGTAAGCCAACCACTATGCCTCCCGGGGAGGTTCCTTTTGAGAAGTCAAGTTTTTTGAACCTCATGAAGATGTTTTATTGGTTGTTTTACTTCCCTATATGCTGGGCTAAGTTCCTCATGACATTATATGTATAGTGATACAAGTTTTATAGAAGTTTAAAACTTATTTGTCTAATGTATGTCTTTACAGCTCTATGGACTTAGTATTTTGTATAATTGCTTCTGCAACCCCTTATATTTTGTTATTATCATAAAAGGCCTTTGGTAATCCCTGGATTACTGGCCGGTTACGTTGCTAAACCTAAAGGGACGGGTTTGACTCGTAACAGTTCCGGTCGCAACTTTTCGGCCATGTCCAAACAACCACCGAGGCCTACCCGAATAGGTGCATGGTTGGCTATAAATAGCCTACCATTCTAGCAAATTCATTTCATCCAATTTCCAAACGTTTCTTCCTTTTCTTCTTCTATTCGTCCTCTTATGCTCTTGCATCTGTCTACCATTTAGTTTCTAGGAAAAGAAAGAGAGAATTATAGCATTGTTTGGTTCGTCAGACTTGACTTTATAATGCTGCAAATCAAGTAGTAGTCGTTGCATCCTGGGAGGTAGACGCCGTTAAATTTCGAAGTACCGGAGCGAGGGCGAAATCTACTTTAAAGAGATTGTGTCCAACACAAGTCTCAACTTACAATTTCTGTAAACAATTAATTCAGAATTTAATTTATTTAATTATTTTCAGAATTATTTATTTTTATTTTTTATATTTTATATTTTATTTATACAATTATTTACACATAAACACAACCACTGAGTTATAACAATTTTTGTATTTTCTCTACTTCAATTTTTTTTGGCATTTTCATAAAATAATCTGTTAGAAGGGGCGGTCATCAATCAAACCGGCCTGGGTGCACCACATATTATGAACATATGTATTATCTCATGTGGAGCCTAGCCCAGTATGAATAATTTTATCATCTCAAGTTTGCCCTTAATGCTATATTTGATTGGGGGATTTAAGAAGGAATTTGAAAAAAAGAAAAAGAAAAAAAGAGATAAAATGTAAATAAAATATACCTACATTTCACCTACTTTCGCACATCATTTCCCTTTCCTTTTCTGAATCCCTCCTCAGATCTTTCAACCAAATACAACGTATGAGAACTTCAAAACTCTAAGCATGCTCACTTAACTTGGTATATATGGATGGACCATGAAATAAAATTGGCCACTTCAATTTGGGCATTTGCACACATGTTTGTGTTTGTCCTTTTTTTTTTTTTTTGGTAAATTACATTTTGTTCCCTTAAAGTTTCACTCATTTCTCACTTTAACTCTTTAAGTTTGATTTTTCCCACATTGGCTCTTTATATTTGCAATCCTTTCTACGTTGGCTTTTCATGTTTGCAATGCTTCCCACTTTACTCCTAGACTAACTTCCATAAAAAAAACTAACAAAATCTGCCACATCACCAACACATCAGCTCTATGTGTGGTGTAAAAAATTCATTAAAGATGCAAAAAATGAAAAATATAAAACAAAAAAATTTGATTTTTTTTTTAGTCTTTAGTGAATCTTTTTTCAAATTTATTCATAAAAATTATTACATTATATTTGCATCTAGATTAGATGCACCTAAAAAAATAAAATAAAAAATTAACTAAAAAAAAGGTTCACTATAGACGAAAAAAAACAATAGTAAACTTTTCATTTCAGAATTGGCAATACAGGTATTTGAGTCAGTATATTTTTATTTTCTTCTTGTCCAAAATCTCACAAATTAGATTGCCAACTTGGATGGCTCAGAAAAGCTGAATTTTCGGGGCTTCGGAATAAATGCACTATTCACGCTGAGCTACACTCTGCTGCGTTTTCCATTCCTTCATGCCACGGCAAGGTGTTGGAATCTGGTAACTCATGCTTTTAGCTTTGGCAGACAAGAGATATGTCCCACTTTCGAAGACTTCCAAGCTTTGATGGAGTCCGAACGCGATGAAGAGATCTTACCCCAATTCCGCTTCGGCCACATCCAAGCATTAGGACGGATGTGCGGGATCACTTTGCATGATGCTCGGTCTTTGATTCGCAATGGAGAGTTGGAGATCCCCAGCTTGATTCATCGGTTTTCTGATGCCGGTGACCGCGGCGATCATTACTGGCAGGGTTTTCGGCGACATGCGCTTTGCTTGTGTATGTTGTCTCGTTTCTTGCTTGCCCCAGGCTCCGGTGGGTCTAGCGTCCGTCTGATTGAGGTTGCCCAAGGCTTAAAAGAGGGCAAAAGCTGCATTGCCATGACATTAGCTGAGACATTGATGGGTTTGGATGCTTTCCATCGCCGGGAGACGACTAGATTTGCGGGGAGTCCACTACTGCTGTAGGTAATGTTTCCCACCCTATCTCACATATATTTCTCACATCACTCGGCCCTCAGGCTCGGTTTTTCTCTCAAAACCCTTTTCTCACTTTTCTCTACACGTACACCTCTATATTCTTTAATCTCTCATTTTTCATCCTGCCCCAGATATGGTTGATGGATAAGTTGAAGGTTGTGGACTCATGCCCAGCATATTCAGCTCGCGGCTATTTCTTCCGGCGACGTCTAGTCGATGCCCCTGATGAGGGATGTGTAGACACCCCATTTTTGACCGTCCTCAAGACTTGGACGTCACCATTTGAACACCCGGCGATCATCCATGTTTGTGTTCGTTTTGAGTTCCCAGAGGTCTCGGCTACGCGTCTTGCCTCAGGATCTCCGAACTCGACTGTTTAGTGTCTGGTTTTGCACCAAACACTTGTGTTTTGCCTTGGAAGGGCAGGGAATGCCTTGTGAGGCATCCCCACACACCACCGGCCATGGCCAGAGGCCACCAGCTGGTTTTTGCTGCCACCGGCAATGTATATTGCTGGTCGGCACTATTTAGTGCCGGTCGGCACTCCCTTTTGCCAAAATGGCATCTTTGGCCGGCCGACTACTGTGCATCTGCTTTTGCAGATATTTTATCACAGCTGTCTTGCATTTGGCTCCCCTCCATACACGTGTATGGAGGGATCTCCCTCTTTAGAAGCTTGTCTTGTAAGCTTTACAAGACAAGAAGCTCTATAAGAGGAGCCCTTCTCTCCCTTGCTTAGGGTTAGACACTTTAGAGAGTTTAGACAGCCATATTAGGGTTTTGAGTTCTAGGGTTAG
>NW_021025513.1:1037398-1048420 GCF_004153795.1 Camellia sinensis
CGTTGTTACAGTTTCTGGCGACTCTGCTGCAGATAGCTAAAGATTATGACTCGAACTCGTGATATCCTGTTTTGATTTCATTTATGTGTCTCTTTGCATTGCATGTGCATTGGTGCGCCTAGGACACCATGTTTGCTATCTGCCATTCCTGAATGGTTTGCCGGAGTCTTGTCTTGTCAAGGCATGACCATAAGGCTGACCGGTTATGGGCTCTAACAGTATGGGAACACAAACCCCGATTTTACCGGGGCACCCTTTTCGACCATTCGACCTAGTGCATATTCGGATCCATAGTGACCATTCCAAGCTAGGACAGGTTGCTTACCCGATTATCGGTTGTTTGAAACTGCTGCGTGCATAGTGAAACCCTAGCTCCTGACAAAATAGGACAGGGAAACCCTACCCCAACACAGGGGTGTTTTGGCTCTCTTTACTTGCTATGTGCTTTTAGAGTGTATCTCTGCAGGAACGTACATACCAGTTTGCAAGTTTGAGTATCGGGCCCAAGGGCACCAGTATCAGTGTTGTTGAGAATCAGTTATCTGCGGGTATCAGGGTTCAGTTTTGAGGACAGTGATTCTGGGGAACAGTTATCAACAGTAGAGTGCAGTTATTCGGCTACACCTGTGGATGGTCTGTTTGGGCTGAAATGTTGTTTGTTTTTCCTTTCAGTTCAGAGGGTCGGAGAGTTGATACAGAGTGGATAGTACTCCCCCTTGCTGAGGCAAGACAGATAGCTGACCTGTTAGTCACCGTTCAATACAGCGAACTTATGATGACGCAGAATTCAGAAGAGATCGTGGTTATGACAGCTGCGTTAGATCAAGGGATCACTCTGCCAAGTGAGGCCAACACTGATATGTCACATCCACCCAGGTCGCCTGTTGCGCACCCGGTCTGGGCCCCCTAGTTGTATCAGGCTCGCGAGCCTACTACATTTGAACTTATGGGGATGATAGGTGATCTCCAGAGGTCTGTGGCGGATCTCGCGTACGGAATGTCAGCTTCACCTCCAGCCGCACCATATGCCGGGAGTTTTGTACCCCAGGAGCCCCCGCTGTTGGGACGCATTGTGATCGAACTTAGCCAATCGGAGATGGCCTCCAGTTATGGCAATGACATGCCAACATCGACCCAAACCCTCGATCAGGCTGAGACCAAAGGAAAAGACAAAGTGAAGGCAGATGCCGATCCCATTGAACAACTGCTGTGGGCAGTCGAGGCTTTGAAAGCCGGGGGGATGAATAAGCAACAGATATCCGCAGTTGTGGCAAAAACTGTGGAGGATGCTTTCCCCACTCCACCTGAGGGGAGTTCAAGTCAGTCAGAAAATCGGGATAGGCCCCGTCATGCTAGAACAGTTCCTCCTATTCCCAGCCTTGCACCCGGGAAAGATCAGAAAGCCAAGGTGGCGCCTGCCGACCCTTTCGCCTGTGTCTAGTAAGAACACTTAGACTTCAAAATACCTGCCCCGAGGGCGTAGGGTCTTTCACGCTCTCTACATGCCTCTGTCTAAGGCGCTCCAGATCCTTGCCAAGAGGGGACACCTTAAACCCTTGGAGCCTCGGCCTCTCCCGAAGAATCTCCCTGCCACGCATGATGCTGCCCAGTACTGCGCGTACCACCAGCAGACAGGCCATGCTACCGACAATTGCTTCCGCCTCCGTCATGAGGTGGAAGATTTGATTGACAATGAGGTTATCCTCCCGCCCACCTCAGCCAAGTCCGTTACCACCCAGTTACTGGATTTTGAGGACACAGATACTGCAAGTATGTAAAGTGAACCACCTGCGGGCGGCATTCGGTATACTTTGGATGTAGCGTCTGGCACGCATTTTCGAGCATCGGTGAAATCGAGTTTTGTAAATTCTGGCTTGGGTATCGAGTCGGTCTTTTGTTTTGAGTCTGTCTCTTTGTTTTGAATCAGTCTTTTTTTGCTTAAGGGTCTGTCTTGTTGTATCGAGTCAGTCCCCTTTGTATAGAATACCAGGTGATTCTGGGGTTGCTGTCCCGAACACCATTTTGTCTTGTAATTACCTGTTTTGGTTTTTGAGTCTGTTTCTGCCAAGGGGCCAGTTACACCAACAAATCTAAATGAAACAGCTGTTGCTATCTCACTTTTGTGCTTGCTTTCAGTATAAGTGCCAGAGGATTTGAACGGGCTGACAGTACATCTCGCCTGCTCTCCCGCGCGCCGAGCTCATTGCATTAACTTAAGTTTTTCAAAAACCCCTTTTGAACACTGAGTTGATAAAAACAAAGAGGAAGGAATTCCTCGGGTTTTGCAAAATTTTGATCATCTTAAGAGAAAGAGAAGCATGCTAAGTCTTTTAATGAATAAAACCATGCTTGTTAGCGTGAGTACTGAGAAGGACCCTGGCTTGATCCAGATTGGTTCCACACTATCCTTGGCACGAGCGATGCGTCGTTTTCTTAAAAACTTTCAAAAACAAATGTTTTACGCAGCCCTGCGAAGACCTGTGTGGGATCGCTCTTGAGATTGTGCAGCCTAGGATCGCTCTCAGCCTCAAGATTCGACTTGTTTGTTTTGAACCGTGAACTCATCCGGAACATTCAACGGTCAACTGTCGGAGGAGGCCCGCGTGGCCAGTTCTGAAGCAGCCCTCGAGCAGGAGGCACCAAAGCCGAATCAGAAGGAGTAGATCTCGCCAGAAGAAGCTTATGGAGCAACCAAGATGGATTCTGCTGCAAATCATTGCAACAGCCGTTCTCCTAGACACAGAGAGGCTTCAACTTCAGAAACCATTTGGCATGGACTTGTTACACTTTTTACCCTTTGAGAGGCTCGCTGGGCCGAAAACCCAGAAGGGCGACCCAGGAAAAAGTTAGAGCAAGAAAAAAATACAAAAATACAAAAAATAATACAAAAAAAAAAAGAAAATAAAAGAAAAAAAATGCGGAAAAGAAAAGAAAAAGAAATGAACAAAAGAAAATAAAAAAAAGCTCGCAAGGTCGAAAACCCGCATCGGGCACCTTGGCAAAAGTGAGAGCCTAAAAAAAGTGAAGGTTAAAATACCTGAGTGTACCTTAACCGGAACTACGTAAGGCTTGATTCCCATGTTTGGGATACGTAGGCAACTTCATCCTGAAGTCCAGCCCCTAACGCTTTCATAGCGTCTCGGTCCATGCAATGGTTTCGACTTCATCCCAACGCCTTCGAAGGTGATTGTGTCCATATATCTGTTATGACCGTCTTCGTCATCTCTGTGTCCAAGAGTTCGACCACCACCAATGAAGACTATCGGCGGACTGCTGCGGCACCATCCAAACAAGGGGCAACTTTCCGTTGCCACGAGTCGTCGCGAGCCACCATTCAAACCAGGGGTAACTTTCCGTTGCCGTGCGGCGTTCTTCAAGCCAGGGGCAACTTTCCATTGCCTCCGATCCGAGGTTGCACATCTCAAAGGGTAAGTTCCATGCTCGTTGAGCATCAGCCGTTTGCAAAAATAGTTTTTGAAAATTTTTACTGAGGTTGACTATTTTCTCGAAAACTATTTCGTTTTCCAAAACTGGACCATTTTCTTGGACCCAAAAAGGAAAATTTTCAGTGCTTACAGCCTGACTTTCATGGTTTTCAAATAAAAAATCGAACAAGTACATTAATCCGACTCTCATCTTGATCAAAATTGTTTTAGTAGAAAACCAAAACGAAAAATGGTCAAAGTGATGAATTAGGGGCGCAGTTGAGTTAGGTGTTCTGTTTTTCCCCGTCATCAACGTACTTGCCAGGAGGGCACTCTACCCACCAGAAGAAATAGCTGTGAGCTAATGGCATCAGGCGTGAACCCGCAACTTCCTATTCATTCATTAATCACCTTGGGAAGGGATCAAAAATGAGAGAATAAAGAATAAGAGGTGTAAGTTGAGAGAAAAAAGTGAGCCAAAGGGTTTTGAGAGAAAAACCGAGCTTGAGTGCCAGAGTGATGTGAGAATCACAAAATCAGAAAGGGTGGGAAACAATACCCAGAGAAACCGACTCCTCGTGATCTGAGGTCCTTGTCCACGTTGACGCGTCTGCGTGTTGTGTCTCTTCGATTTGCCGGTCTCGTCTTTTGTTTTAGTCTTTCCCGAGCGTGTCTCGTTGTGTTTAGGTCGTGTACCCTTTTGTTTGAGTCCTCCCCGCTGTGTTCAGTTGTAGGCTCGATACCCCGGTTTGAAAAACCTTTATTTAATTTCAAAAATCGTTTATGATCAGAATGTTGTGCCATTCTCTATATTCGATTGTGTTTCAACTCCAGTTGGTTTCACCTCCGTAGTCCGTCTTGTCAGATTGGGCTGTTTGTTCGGGATTTGCTATGTGCAGAATGAACCGAATGCTGTGTTATAGACTGTATGCAGATTAATCCCCAACGGAGTGAGGGTTGTGTGTCCAGAATCAGGCAGTGGGTTGCTCGGGTTATTTTGCTGTAGGCTGTTTAGTTATCTGATTATTACAGTGCAAGTGTTCAATTTTCAGACAACCAATCAATTTCATTTACATTGAGGTGTAATATGGTGTGATGCGACGCAAAGTATGAAATGTAAAGATATGTAAATGTAACACTTTTTAAGATAAAAAGTTCATTTCATTATCTATCTTTTTCAAATACACAAGTTTTGGAAAGCAAAAATCTGCCTGCGGCAGTACAAAGCATCCTGACTACCAACTAAAGAGAAAAGTACAAGAAAGAAGAAAAATAACAAAAATCTGTATCCATGTCGAGCGACTCTGAGGGCTATCGGTCTGTCCTAGTCCTCTTCCTGGACGAAGGTCCAGGAGCATCATCAGCATCGTCGTCAGAGCCCGAGCTAGTGCCGCCTCCGGTCTCCTCCTCCGATGACTCCGCCTCCGACTCTACCTCCGCCTCTGACTCCTCGTCATCATCATCATCCGGGACTGGAGCTCGCGAACTACTCTCGATATGAGTGCGCCCCGCCTTGGTGCAGGGGAATGCTCTGCCCTACTCATCTCTCCCCTGGGCGGGGACGGAAGGTCCAGCAGGAGCACCTCCTACCACGGGAATCTGGAAGGGAGGCTGAAAAAGTACATAAAAGGCAAATGCATCAGTATACTGTGGACAGTTTATCAGTGCAGAATGCAGTGTATGAGTACAGTGTGTGAATGCTGTGGGCAGTTTATTAGTGCAGAATGCAGTACACAATGTGAGAATGCCGTGAGCAGTTTATCAGTGCAGAATGCGGTGTATGAGTACAATGTATGAATGCCGTGAGCAGTTTATCAGTATAGAGTACAGTGCAGAATGCAGTGTATGCAGTGTATCAGATGCTGTGAGATCAGTGTATCAGGTGTTGTGCCATGCATCAGATTATGTGAATCAGCTTGTGAGTGATTTGAGGCCGTGATCAGAAGAACATACCGGAATGCTGTAGAGGGCCAGGAGATCAAAGGGCCGCTGTAGCATCCCCATCATGGTGGCATTCATCTCCAATGACTGCCGGGTATACTCAGAAGAAGCCTGCAAAAGTATCAGATGCATCAATATTCTGTGAAATATCAAATAAAATAAAATGAAATGACTGTACAAAAATGCAGCAATACATACTGGAGGCAAGTCGGGGACACCGACAAACTCGTGATCAGCCAGCGGAGGGGCGAAGGGGATCTGATAGGTCGCCCCACCGTGCCCTCAAAAAGTCAATAAAGTGGGCAGAGCAAGCCATCCGGTCCCTCGTCCTCCCTGAACTCCGCCCCTGCCACGAACTCGAGCCCTCCTCGAAGCTCCTGCTCCTGCTCCAGCTCCCGCTCCTGCTCCAGCCGCTGGCGCCACGGGCCTGGCTCCCTCCGCTCGACGGCCGTCGCTCAGAGATCGCATAATGTACGTCTGTACGTACTCTCTGTAGTCGCCGATGCCTCTGAAGCGGGTCGCCTCCCAACCGATAGTATAATCGGCCATCTGCTCAGTGGTGAGCCTCTCGGTCTCCCTCATATCCTCAGGAGGGTGAACCGGGACTATCTGCTCCGGTAACCCTAGGGTCTGGCGTAGGAAACGCTCACCCAGGTACCAAGCCCGACAGACCGGGCCCTCCAGTAAGATCCGGAAACGCGAGGTCTCCTCAGCACCGGCAAATCGGTCCTGCATCGTCGCCGGCAACGGAGCCCAAGGCTGCCAAGTGATCTGAAAGTGACATACAGTCTGTTATCTACTGTTTTTTGAAATATGCAGTGGAAAGGCGAAGCTTAAATGAACTGCAAGTAAAACATACCTCGGCAGGGGTAATGGTGTCGAAGTAGCGGCGGAAAAAGCCAAATGTCTCTCGCGGCCTCCGGGTGCATCTCCCGTCAAAGCGACGCGAAAAAGGGACGACCAGAGAAGTCTCCGTCGCCGGTACGGGAGCGAGCCTGGGAAAGTAGGCGTAAACCCACTACTGCAAGGTAAATACCAGTGGATTTATCAAATAAAGCAGAATATAGAGTAAAAGCAGAAATAGCAGAGCTATGTGTGTGCAGTGTAAGCAGTGTACAGTCAGTGTAAAGCAGAGTATGTGTGTGCTGTGTGTACAGTATACAGCAAGTATAAAGCAGACTACAATGTGTGCAGTGTACAGAATACAGAAAGCAGAAAGCAGAAATGTAAAAAGGGAAGAAAACGTATCTCCTAGACACACCAATAGCCCCCGAGCAACTGTCTGCTGCCGCGGAAGCTGAGCTCATATATCCGTAGAGAGTGGCCAAAGCGGCGCCACCCCAGTCGTAATGCAAGATGTCTCTGACGTCCACCAGTGCGCTGAGCAGGCAGAGAGGCACGGTGTTCGCCCGGTTGGTGAAAATGGTCATCCCAAACAAGAACATGAGGAAGTCGCGTGCATACCTCTCCACGGCCTCCGGAGTCATCGGGGCTGCATCAACAAGGGCGGGCTGGACCCTGAACTGCACCTCGAACCAGGAATATCGAACAAAGCCTGGACGAGCGAGAGGTGGCACCTCACCAAGCAGATAGATCTGAGCGGCAGTCCACTCGTCCATGTCGGTATCAAAGGGGATCGGATCACCCCCTACCCCGATGCCTGTGAGCATCAAGAAATCGTAAGAGGTCATCGTCATGTCCCCTGCCGCGGAGAAATGGAATGAATCGGTGGTGTCCCACCACCTCTCCACCAGAGCGGCGAGGAGAGGTCTGCATGTAGTGAGCCTGGAGAGTTCTCTACAGAAAGCGCCGAAGCCCGCCTGGTCCACTATGCGACGGACCGCATCAGGAAGCTCGGCATACCACTCCCGAGCGCCGGTGTTCCCATACCCACGGATGGTATGGGAATCCCCCTGTAAACAGAAAATAACGATTGCAAGACAACATTCAAAATGCAGTTCTAAGAAGCATACAGATATAGCATGTGTGCAAGTTCGCTAGATTTAAACAAATACCGGGTGCCGGTGTGCTTACAGTGAACTACAGCGTGTGATGCATCAGTGTGTTTGGGTGGTTCAGAGCAGATGTAGCATGTGTGCAAGTTTGATAGATTTGAACAAATACCGAGTGCCGGTGTGCTTACAATGAACTACAGCGCGTGATGCGTCAGCGTGTTTGGGTGGTTCAGAGCAGATGTAGCATGTGTGCAAGTTTCACAGATTTAAACAAATACCGGGTGCCGGTGTGCTTACAGTGAATTACAACGTGTGATACGTCAGCGTGTTCGGGTGGTTCAGTACAGTATAGCATGTGCGCATATTTTCAGACTCAAGCAAATGCTGGGTACCAGTGGGTATGCAGTGAAATACAGTGAGCGCAGTGTGTTTGAGTGATTCAGGGTTAGTGCAGTGTGTGTGCATGTGTCAGTCCCAAGCAGATATCAGTTGTACGTATGTTTACAATCAACTATAGTATATAGGGTATCTGAGCTAAAGCAGTTAAAGAGCATAAATAAGCTATGACAGTTTTGTGCCCTACATTGCAGAAAGTAAAATAGAGAAAAGAGAGTTACCTCGGAAGCGCCGAAGGACAGGTGGGAGGTAGGCTCACGCAGTAATAGCTCGGGTGGCACGTGCCTCTCGAAGCTCCGAAACTGGCGAAGTCCGTCAGGGGGCAGAACATGAATCGCCGGCCGGTAGGTCGCCGGGTCGAACGGGTGCTCACTCAAAGGTAGGAGCTTGACCCCGGGATCCATCTCATGATCCGGGGGAGTCCCGCCGCGTGGAACGTCGTCCGCCATGTCAAGAATGATGGGAAAATAGCCGGAGGAAGGAAAACCGGGCTCGAATATGGAAAGTCAACCGAAAAGTCAACCCCCGAGAAGGTCGAAAATGGCCGAAAAGGCAGGGATGTGAAAAGGGTACGAAAATCAAGAGGAAAGCGAGGAGAACAAACCCCAAAAAGGAGGGAACGGAAAAAGAGGCACCGAAACAAAGATTTGTTCGGTTGAAAATGTCCGAAACGCGAAGAAAATCGCGAATCCAACGACGAAACGGGCGTAGAAAGCAAAGAAACGGAGAAAAGAGGAGAGCAAAACACTGTAGAGAGAGAGGGTGTGGAGTTTCGGCGGAAGAGGAAGTGGGAAATAGGGTTTAGAAACCCTATTTTAAAACACCCATGGTGAAATGTCGAATCTGCCCCGACTCAGGAACTTTTTGCCGGTCGGCAACATTTTGTGCCGGCCGGCAGAATATTGTGCCGATGGAATTATTTTGCAGCCGGTGGACTGCTGGTGGCTTCCCCTCTCGGCCGGTGGTGTTCCCACAACCTTGTTTAGGCCATATGAGTAGTTCTTGGTCTTCATAGCTCAAGAAAGTGCAAGAAAGTGTATCTCCGACACTCAACTGACCTCCGTTTTGACCTCGGACCGCGTCTTCTGTGCGTAGCACTCCAACTCATACAATGTTGTATCCTTTGGTATCCTTTTTGCCTCTTACAAGATCCAAAAGTTACCCCGTGTGCGTTGCACGCGTTCGTCGCACTATTTCGGTGCATTACATCGCGCTATCATGCGCCTCACAGTTGCATTGTTATGCACATACTACATGTGTTGTAACACGCACCCCTTGCATTGTCATGCACATCTCTCATGCATTGTCATTGTATTTTTATTACAAGCGTTGTCATGAATTTCAATACGTACCCCGCCTCGCGCATCGTTCGCATTGTCATGCATTCCGAAACACGTGCGTTGTTACGCATTTAAGTCCGTTCGCATCATTTTACATTCCGTGTGGCATGCGTGTGACACTTGGCATCATTTTACATTCCGTGTGGCATGCGTGTCACACCTACATCATTTTGCATCTTATGAGGCATGCGTGTCTCATTTGTTTCATTTTTACATCTTATGAGGCATGCGTGTCTCATTTGTTTCATTTTGCATCTTATGAGGCATGCGTATCTCATTTGTTTCATTTTGCATCTTATGAGGCATGCGTGTCTCATTTGTTTCATTTTTGCATCTTATGTGGCATACGTGTCTCATTTGTTTCATTTTTGCATCTTATGAGGCATGCGTGTCTCATTTGTTTCATTTTGCATCTTATGAGGCATGCGTGTCTCATTTGTATCATTTGGCATCCTATGGGGCATGCGTGTCTCATTTGTATCATTTTGCATCGGCACGTGTGCCTCATTTGCATCGGCATGCGTGCCTCATTTGAATCGGCATGCGTGCCTCATTTGAATCGGCATGCGTGCCTCATTTGCATCGGCACGTGTGCCTCATTCCCATTGGCACGTGTGCCTCATTCGCATCGGCATGCGTGCCTCATTTACATCGGCACGCGTGCCTCATTTGCATCGGCACGCGTGCCCCATTTTCATCGGCACGCGTGCCTCAGTTGCATCGGCACGCGTGCCCCATTTTCATCAGAACGGGTGCCTCAGTTGCATCGGCACGCGTGCCTCATTTGCATCGACACGTGTGCCCCATTTTCATCGGTACGTGTGCCTCATTTGCATCGGCATGCGTGCCTCATTTGCATCGGCATACGTGCCTCATTTGCATCGGCGCTTATGCCTCTTTTGTATCGGCATGCGTGCCTCATTTGCATCGGCACGTGTGCCCCACTTTTATCGGCACGTGTGCCCTATTTTCATCGGCACGTGTGCCTCATTTTCATCGGCATACGTGCCTCATTTTCATCGGCACGTGTGCCTCATTTGCATCGGCACGTGTGCCTCATTTTCATCGGCACGTGTGCCCCATTTTCACTAGCACGTGTGCCTCATTCCCATTGGCGCGTGTGCCTCATTTTCATTGGCACGTGTGCCTCATTCGCATCGGCACGTGTGCCTCATTTGCATCGGCATGCGGGCCCCATTTGCATCGTCTTACATTCCTTGCGACCTGCGTTATCTTGCATCCATTTTGCATTATTATGCATGTTGCTAACAATATTGTACCTGTTAAGTTTGTTTTCTTTGCAGGCACGATATTGTATGTACGGTTCATTTAAGGCTGGTGCAACCAGAGGAGCCACACAGGTATTGTATCCTCCGAGTGAGACGTATTGAGAACTACATAATTCTCTTAAATCCCTTTTGCATTGTAGTGTAGATTCGGTGTATGCTAGCTTAAAGTTGTCGCATGTATGCTTCATTGCAGCTTTCTTTGCACGATCAGAAATTATGCTCGGCTTCGTGCATTGTCTTGCATTTTACCCCTGCCTTCGGGCGCATACCTTGTTTGTCTTGCATATTTGTCTAAGTCTTCGGCGTTGTCAAAAATGGGTCGTCTCTGGGCTTTGACATTCACTCCCGTCATTGTTATGACTTTCGAGTTCTGTCAAAGAGGGGCAACTGTAGACACCCCATTTTTGACCGTCCTCAAGACTTGGACGTCACCATTGGAACACTTGGTGATTACCCTTGTTTGTGTTCGTTTGGAGTTCCCGGAGGTCTCGGCTACGCGCCCTGCCTCAGGATCTCCGAACTCGACTGTTTAGTGTATGGTTTTGCACCAAACACTTGTGTTTTGCCTTGGAAGGGCAGGGAATGCCTTGTGAGGCATCCCCACACACCACCGGCAGTGGCTAAAGGTCACCGGCTGGTGTTTGCTGCCACCGGCAATGTATATTGCCGGCCGGCA
>NW_021025513.1:1050926-1087137 GCF_004153795.1 Camellia sinensis
TCTTCTTCCCCAACTTGGTTTCTTCCCTCTCCTCTTCTTTTCTTCAACTCCAAACCTCTAAATAAGGTGTTTTGGAAGATTTTCAAAGAGTTCACCTCTCTTTCATTCATTTCCACTTTGTTCTTGCTCAATTTATCGAAAAGCGCAACATTTAACGAAATGCGAGCCTCGGAACATCGTATGAACTTTGTTTCAAAAATATTTTGAAAGAGAGGGTTTTAAGGTCTAAAATATTTAGCCAAAATAGTTTTAGTCCAAAAATGGGGTGTAAGGCTGGGATTTGACACTTTCCTTGCCGAAAAAATCGAACCTTTGAACTGCACAACTTTCATCACCAAGTAAGCAATCAGCGGGGCCCAAGTCTTAAGGGCGGTCAAAAATGGGGTGTCTACAGTTGCCCCTCTTTGAGAGAGCTCAGAGTCATGAAATGACGCGAGTGAATGTCAAAGCCCAAAGATGATCCATTTTTGACAAGGCCAAACACTTGGACAAATAGGTTAGTAGAGGCCGGTCTTCGGACCGGGCGAAAGGGGGTGCTCATAGCTGACCTTCCCCGATCGTACCCAAGCTCCCGAGCCGAGGCAACTTTGGCAACGACGGACACGTGGCCTTCGGCACCGAGTCAGGGTTTCCTAAATTTTCCCATTAAAAAATATTTAGGTGGTGACTCTGTATCTGGCAAAGCAGTCCATGTTTGGTACTTCTTTCAAAAATCTGTTTTTCTTAAAACGATTTTCCGGATTTGGACTCTTTGGTTCAGATTAGGAACCGTGACGATTTGAGAGTCCAAGCTGTAGTAACCCCAAAATGAACAGAACGGGATTCACCCTCCCGGGGCGTTCGGGGACGTCTACAGGATGGTAGTGCGAATGGATGTGCAGTCTGTCTACTGCCAGCATTGCTTGGCGCTGCCCCTGGCTTAATTTGCCGGCGATGAGTTATAGTATGTCTCGCCAGCCGAGCATTCAGCTGATTGGCTTGACACACTGTGTCTTTTACTTCCCATTTCGATTCCGGCGCCAATTTGGGCATGATCAAACTTGTCCGGAAGAAGGGATAGAGTACCCTATCGCATTTCCAGTCCGAGGCACACAGCTAGTTTGGTATGCCACAACATGGAGGACGAGAGACTTTCTGGCCCCCGCTCCCACTTTCAGTTGCACCCTCTCTGATGAGTGCATAGCTCGGCTCGATGAAGAGGCGCAGGTTGGGCCTACTTTGGCATCAGAGGCTTCCACAAGCTCTGGGAGGGGGCGCAGGAACACCTGACTATGCCCCGAATTTATTTGCTTTATCAGTACTTTCAAGTTTTCTTTATGAATGTAATAAAAAGAAACTTCAATTCGTATTCAAGAATAGGAGAACTCTGTACTGAAATCAATGTAATTGAAGGTTGTGGGAACTGAAAGTTTTCCGTTTGGTCCAAAAATGGTGTAAGTCGTAAAAAGATTAATTTGAGCAAAATCAACTTTTATTAAAACTTTTCAAAACCATTTTCGATATGGATCACAACTGGACACACCCGAGATCTATCACTAAGATGTACAACCCGGATCAATCAACTGGAAAGTTGCCCCTAGTCTGAATTGCACGGCACTGGAGATCACAACCAAGCTCTTGAATGTAGAATAGACAAAGATGACCAACATGATGGCATGGACAAAGTTGATCGGGGAAGTGTTTATGGCTGGACTTCAGAATAAAGTTGCCTACGTATCTCGAAGATGGGAATCAAGCCTTACATAGTTCGGTTCAGGTTCACTCGTGTACTAACCCTCTCCTTTTGCGCTCTAGCTTTTGCCAAGGCCGCCCTTTCGGGGTTTTTAACCTTGCGAGCTTAGTTTTTATTATTTCAAAATTTTCATGCTCTAACTTTTGCCTAGGTCACCCTTTCAAGTTTTCAGCCTAGCGAGCAACTCAGAGATAGTATTTCTCCAACTTGTCCATGTTGATCGGCTGGGAACTCTAGGCCATCTAGGTCCATCAGAATGATAGCTCCACCCGACCAGATAGACTTGATGATGTGAGGGCCAGTCCAATTAGGTCTGAACTTGCCTATAGGGTCATGGATGGGAGCTCGGTTGTCTTTGAACACTAGATCCCCCTCTTTCAAATTCCTGGACTTAACCTTCTTGTTGAAAGCCCTGGCAATTCTTCGTTGATAACCCTGGACGTGATACAGTGCTTTCAGCCTTCTTTCATCAAAGAGCATGAGTTCTTCGAACCTACTTTGCTGCCAATCTGCCTCAGCTATCTGACACTCAGCCAATACCCGTAATGATGGAACCTCAACTTCGATAGGCAAAACAACCTCCATCCCATAAACCAAGGAATACGGAGTTGCCCCAGTAGAAGTTCGAATTGAAGTCCGGCAGCCCCAAAGAGCAAATGACAGCTTATCTGGCCAGTCCCTGTAGGTTTCCACCATCTTCTGCAGAATGTGCTTGATGTTCTTGTTGGCGGTCTCAATAGCTCCGTTGGTTGGTGGCTGATATGTAGATGACTTATGAAAAGCCACGTTGTATTTCTCCAACAAGTCGATCACCTCCTTCTTGAAGTGGGAACCATTATCCGAAATAATCTCATTCGGGACCCCGTAGCGACACATAATGTTGTTCCTGATGAACTTAGCAACGTGCGACGCCTTCAACACCGCATAAGATTGGGCCTCAACCCACTTTGTAAAGTAGTCTATCGCTACCAGAATGTACTCATGCCCGTTGGACCGCTTCGGAGTGATAGCCCCAATTACATCAATCCCCCAAATTGAAAATGGCCATGGCGAAGTCATGTTGTACAACTTCAATGGTGGAATGTTCATGCGGTTTGCGTGGATCTGACATTTGTGGCATCGCCGAACAAAGCCAATACAATCCTCCTCCATGGTGGACTAGTAATAACCCTGTCTAAGGATCTTCCGGGCTAGCATCACCCTGCTCATGTGCGCTCCGCACTCTCCTCCATGGATGGCCTCCATCAGACGCTTGGACTCTTCAGCATCGACACACAGTTTGTGCATCCCGAGATGACCCCTCTTGTACAGTTTACCCCCGTAGACGATGAACTGAGCAACCATTCTTCGAATTGCCCTCTTATGTTTGCCATTTGCCCCTGGTGGATACACTTCCTTTTCTAAGAAGTTCCAGATGTTGTAATACCAGGGGTTCTGATCTTGTACCTCATCTATGACAGCAATCAGCTCGGAGGCCGGCACGAACTTCTGTTCAATGATGATCCAAAAGGGATGTCTATCATAGAAGATAGAGTTGCTAATGAATCAGTGAACCTGTTGCTCGCTCTTAATAGATGAGCGAAGTTTAGTTTTTCAAACCGAGGAATCAGAACGTCCAAGGTCTGGTGATAGATTCTCATCTTTTCTTCTTTGACTTTCCAATCTCCTTTAGCTTGAGATACAACAAGGTTCGAGTCCCCGATGACATCCAACCATTTTGTCCCAAGTTCTAGGGTGGCTTCCAAACCAGCAATACATGCCTCATACACTGCCTCATTTTTCAACACTTTGAACTTGAGTTTGAATGCTAAAGGTATACGGGAATTGTCGGGTGCTATCAGCAACACCCCTATCCCATACCCGTATTGGTTTGACGCTCCGTCAAAGTACATCGTCCAAGTCTCTTCTTCGACATGTAGAATGGCCTCATCTGGGAACAGATATTCGACTGCTTCATCCTCTTCAACTGGGTGATCGGCTAGGAACTCCGCTACCGTTCTCTTTTTCACTGACATGCGCGTCATGTACTTTAGATCAAATTCGGAAAGTAAAAGCAACCAACGGGCTAGCCTACCCGTAAGTGCCGGTTTCTTGAAGAGATATTTGATGGGATCTAATCTTGAAACCAGTATTACAAAGTGAGCTAACAGGTAGTGCCTCAACTTCCTGGTAGCCCATACAAAGGCCAGACAAGCCTTCTCCAACGGAGTGTAGCGGGTCTCGTAATCCAACATTTTTTTGCTCAGGTAGTAGATAGCCTTCTCCACTTTGTCCTCAGACTCCTGTGCAAGCATGCAGCCCATTATCATTTCAGTCACTGATAGGTATAGAATCAGCGGTTTCCCCGGCTCAGGCGGTGACAACACAGGTGGGTTCTGTAAATATTGCGTGATCTGCTCGAAAGCAACTTGGCATCGGTCATCCGATTGGAATTTCTTTTCTTTCTTTAGGAGACCAAACAGTGGTTCACAAGTCAAGGTTAATTTTGCAATAAACCGTCTTATGAATTGCACTTTACCCAGAAAGCCTCGCACCTCCTTTTCAGTCCTCGATGGTGGCATTTCTAAGATGGCCTTGATTTTGGAAGGATCGACCTCGATACCCCTCTGTGTGATCAAGAACCCCAGCATTTTCCCTGCTGTAACACCAAATGTGCATTTCTAAGGATTCAGTCGCAACCGATACTCTCTGATCCGTTGGAAGAGTTTCTGTAAGGCGGTATAGTGGCCCTCTCTTTCCTTGGACTTGACAATCATGTCGTCCACGTACACCTCAACTTCTTTATGGATCATATCATGCAAAATCGTGGTCGCAGCCCGTTGATACGTAGCCCCAGCATTCTTCAGCCCAAACGGCATCACCCTATAACAATAGGTTCCCCACGAGGTGGTGAAAGCAGTCTTCTCCCTGTCTTTGGGTGCCATCAAAATTTGATTGTAGCCTGAAAACCCATCCATGAACGAGAGGAACGCATGCCTAGCAGTAAAGTCCACTAATTCGTCGATATACGATAGAGGAAAGTCATCCTTCGGACTGGCTTTATTCAAATCCCTGAAGTCCACACATACCTGAATTCTGCCATCTTTCTTCGGCACTGGAACTATATTGGCCAACCAAGTAAGGTATTCAGATACCAACAGGAACCCTACGTCAATCTGCTTGGTGACCTCTTTTTTGATCTTTAGAGCCCTGTTTGGGCGGATCCTTCGGAGCTTCTGCTTAACAGGTCGGGCCTCTCGGTTAAGAGGGATCCGGTGCTGTACAATCTCAGGATCGATTCCAAGCATGCCTTCGTAGGACCACGTGAAAACATCTTTGAAATCTTTTAATAAAGCGACTAAGCGCTCGCGCTTCTCCGAAGACAACGTGGACCCGATCTGGACCAGTCGCGGATCCTTCTTAGTACCAACATTAATTGTGGTGATTTCATTAACCAGCGGTTTTACAAACCTCTCCTGCTCTTGATCAATCAAACGTTGTAAAATCGGAGGAATTTCTTCCTTGTCATTTTTATCAAAATTTTGAAAATCCTGATTAATGCAATAAATTAAAGGCACAGAAAAGTACTCTGAAGCCACAGCCGTACCATTCTCATTAATAACATCCAGTTCGCCTGATTCCTCTGTTACAACAGACTCAAAGGAAAAAGAAAAAGACGACCTGGACAAGACAGTGGCATCCGGGTTATCACCCCCTAGAATACCGGACTTAGACTCAGACGAGCTGGAACCTAATTCCGACTCCACAGACTCAGTGGAATCAGATTCCGGCTCACTACCTAACCTGGAACTGCTAGATAAAAAGCCCTCCTCGTATTGCCAGACGAGGGAGGGTGTGATGGATGCATCGAGAATGCTTGAAGATGGGCCCACAGCCGCTTCATTCCCGATCATGGAAACTAAGAAGTTATACCCCAAGCACTCCGGTACGATCTGAGGATCTGCGAGGAGACAAGCCAGCACTATCCTCATCTCAATTTATGTGCTCTCGGAATCCTCCTCCTTGCACTGCTCAGCCTCAGCTGGTGGGTTTGTCTGCTCTACGGCAACTTCATCCCCGGACAATTGCAAGTCAAAGAAAATCTCAAATCCCGGCAAGCGCCGCCTCTCTGCATTTTTCCATGGCTCTGGGAAGCCGCAGAACGGGAAGTCTTTCCCCTCCCGGACAAAGCGTCCATTCAGGGTCCCTTAGATAGGTCGGTGCATCAACTCATAATGCTTCCCGGCTTGTTTTGCCTTGGTTCTTCCGGCCATCCCTCTTCCTTTCCTCACCCAATCCTCCTTGGTAGGCAGATAACCTAATCCAAAGGTATATGGGTTATGCGGCACTTTGGCCGACGCTGCAATGCCTTTCTGGCCACTTCGCGCTAATCCCATCCCAGGTATGTGCTGAAGCTTGTTCATAAGGTAGACAGATTGTGCACTGACGTATAGCCCCACATCAACAGCTAAAACATTCTGTACAACCCGGGTCTCAGCTAGGGTGAATCCTGACAAAAACACATCCTCCGCGCCATGCTCAATCTCCAAACTAGTGTAGAAACCTCCGACGGCGGATGTATCGAAGAATTCCCAAAAATGATTGTCACCCCCTTCTCGTGGGGGTATTTCAGCATCTGGTGCAGGGTGGAAGAGACAGCCTTTACCTGATGCAGCCACGGCCGCCCCAGAAGTAGATTGAAGGTTGCGGGAACGTCCAAGACATGAAACTCATTGTCCCATTGCCCCAGACCAACCTGAGTCTGAATCTGTATAGTCCATATCACCTCTCAGCTGGTATTATCATAGGCTCGTATCACCTGGGCCATAGGCACAAAATTCGCGGACTTCAACCCGATAGCATATGCCGTTCTCGACGGACACACGTTGATAGTAGATCCTGTGTCAACAAGGACCACCGGTATCCATTTCTCTCTACACTCGACAGAGATATAGAGTGATTTGTTATGATCTAAGCCCTCAGGCGGCAGTTCCTTGTCAGTGAAGGTCAATGTCGGGGAAGCTCCTCCCGGGAAAACCAACCCTACCAACTGCTCGGGTGTGGTATCGATTAAAAGTTTAGCCCTGTCCATTGCAGAAAGGACAGCTTGTCTGTGAACTCTTGAGGCCATAAGCAATCCCCAGATGGAGATGTCTGCTTGAATTTTCTTAAGCTGTTTCAGTACAGCCTCCTCCTCTAGCAGTTTTTCCTTCTGCCTCTCCGTTTCTTTGTCCTTTCCGGATGCCTCTGGTTGATCCAAGTGTGGGGGCTTGAAGTACCGCCCACTCCTGGTCATATGGTCAACCTCCTCAACATACCAGGTGTCATCTGGTTGGTTCTGCCCCCAATCTTCATCAGTGTGGGCAAGACGTAAGTCGTCGTCTTCCCACCACATCCCGTCGACAACTGACAGACAGCTGTCCGGTTCCGTTGCAACTATTCCTATGCTCACAGCACATTCCATCCCCACAGGGGCTTTGGCCTTCCTAGTCTTCTTAAGACCCTCAATCTTTTCCTGCTCAATCTGCTTCAGTGCAGCCTCCTATTCAACATCTACTGTACTCAAACTACCCAGATCCTAAGCAAAATTCTTTACACCGGTGCTCTCCGGCGATGCTTCCTGATTCTCGGCTATTCCGGCCACTATTGATGTTTTCGTCCCTGATGGTCCTTGTTCTGGCTAACGCTGCTCAACAACATCTGGCTCGTCGCTGAGCCTCCCCGTATTCTCTACCGATCCATCCAAGTCGAACCAGTTGACAGTCACGTCCCCCGAATCCTATTCACTGATGAATTGCAGATTCACAATATCCGCCTCCAACTCTGCAAGGTCATCTAGTCCCTAACTCGATCCATCCTCCCAAACCACACTGATTTCTGCCCCAGCTGGCAACTCTACCCTCGGCTTAACCTGATTTGTTGATGTGATATAACCACTTGGGTTGTATGAAAAGCTCCCAGACCCCTCAGGCTCTGAATCAACATTCCCATCTACCTCCAAAGTCATCCCAATTCTGTATTCGACAGTCATTACAACCGACTCGGGTTGGGTTTGGGAGATGCTCAACATGCACAAGTCCGTGCTGTCTGGAATGAACACCTCAAGCTTGGGTAGGTGGGAGGGTGTGATATATACGCTCGGGTCATATGGAATGGCCGTGGTTTGGATCAGGTGATGTGTTTGGGTGGTGGAGCTTGGTTATGTGGTGGCAGTGGGTTGGTGGTGACATTTGGCTTTTGTGGTGGCGCAATCACCTTGTTGTCGATGAGATCCTGAATCTCATGACGCAATCTGAAACACTGGTCGGTGTCATGATGATGCTGTTGGTGAAAGGCACAGTATTTAGTCGAGTCATGCTTTGGAGGGAGAGGATCGGGTAAAGGCCGTTGTTCTAACGGTTTTAGATGTCCTTTCTTAAGTAGAACTCCCAGAGCTTTGGACAAAGGCATATATAGCGGGGTGAAACCCCTCTTGCCTCGGGGTGGATAATTCAGAGTTTGGGGGTTTGAAGTCGAAGTACCAGCAAAGGGATTGGCTGTTTTTGGAGTAGTGGTAGCGACCACGCCCACATCAGAAGTTCTTACAACTGCAGTACTACTTGTGGCTGCATTCGAACTGCGGGTGAATGCTCTCTTGGGCTACTCTCTCTCGTGGTCAATCAGACCCTGCTTCATGGCGTCCTCAATCTGTACCCTAATCTCGTGTAAATTCACAAAGGTGTGAAGTGGTAAGACGATCATCTTTTGCATCAGTTTGGGTTGGAGGTTACGCACAACCATCCGTATCTGATCCTTGTCGACCGACCTGATGGTCATCATAGAAGCTTTGGCCCTCCAACGGGTTACAAAGTCAGAGAAACTCTCTTTTGGCTCCTGCCTCGTTGTCTCGAGATCACGAGTTGTGATCTCAATCTGCGTGTTGTAAGAGTATTGAGCTATAAAGGCCTCAGCCATCTCCTCCCAGCTTCTCTTGATAGAGTCCTCCAGCTTTGCATACCAAATAGCCGCAACACCCGACAGGGTCCGACCGAAGAGGGAAAGCTTTTGCAGTCTGGAGAGGCCCATTGGCCTTAGGATATCTGAGAATAACCGTAAGTGTACCATAGGATCCCCAGAACCATCAAAATGGTCTATATGCGGCATTTTGAACCGGTCCGGCAAAGTCACCACCGAATCGGTGTATCCATCCTCTATGTCTGGAATGGACTTAACACCTTGAGCTTTTTTGAACAGCTTTTCTAACTTGTTCACTTTTAGCGTTGTTGGATCCACCTCAAATTCGAACGGGGTATCCACTAGATTGGTGGGTGCTTTGGACAGCTGAGGTAGGATTGGAGGTGGAACTGGCCCCGTTGGGACGTCCGTATTTTCCTGGACGTTTGCAGTCTCCCCGAGTGTTGGAACTCTAGGTGGAGGTGGGGGTGGATGCGAAGCAGATGCTCCGGCTTGCTGTGGTTGTTGTTGCTGCTGAAGCCTGGCAACCAGTTCTGTCTGTTGAGCCACAACCTCCGCCTGACGCGAGGCAAACTCTGCCTGGCGGGCAGCATCCTGCTGCATGGCTTGCATGGTCTCTTGGAGCTGATGCATCATGTCCTCCATACTTGTCATACGGTGCTGATCCAATTGAACAACAGATGTATCTCTCTCTGCGGTAAAAATAGAAACCTCAGCCCGACTACTCACTGGCAGGGTGGATAAGGACCACTGATTTGGTAACCGCTGTACCGATGAACTGCGCCTAACTGACCTCCGTCTAGTAACCGGGGGTAATGAAAGGAACACTGCTTGTCCGTCAACTAGATCCTCGGATCGATGAAGTCTTCGACCTCTGATCCAGAGTGCTTGGGGAATATCTGCCTGGTCAGAAGCAATGATGCTAAACTACCTTGCAAAAAGATAAATAAAGCATAATAAGGAAACAATAAATAGAAAAATGGACAACACTTTGGCTTAAATTAAGACAACACACAGTTGACAATCACAAGCTGAAAGAATTATTCTCAAACACTAATCACTGTTCTCGAATCACTATCTCAAATCTGATACGCTCAAGTAAACTGATTCCCCCAAATACTGATGCCCGTAGGCCTGATACCCAGACTTACAAACTAAAACATACAACCTGTAGAGACACACTCTGACAGCACATATCAAGCAAGTTAGAGCCAAAACACCCCTATGAAGGGGTAGGGTTTCCCTGTCCTATCTTGTCAGGAGCTAGGGTTTCACTACGCACGCGGCGGCTTCAAACAACCTACAATCAGGTAAGCAACCTGTCCTAGCTTGGAATGGTCGCTATAGTTTTCGATATGCAACTAGGTCGAATGGTCAAAAAGGGTGCCTCAATAACAACTGAGGTTTGTGTTCCCATCGTGGCAGAGCCCGCAACCATTCAGCCTTATGGCACGCTTTTCCAAGCAAGCCTCCGGCAAATCGTTTAGGAATAGCAGACGGCAAACGCGGTGTCCTAAGCACACCAATGCAAATGCAATTCAAAGAAACACATAAGTGTAAACCAAACAACATATCATGAGTTCAAGTCAAGTTCTCTAAATCCCCAGCAGAGTCGCCAGAAACTGTAGACCGCCCGAACTCCGCTCCGCACGCGAGGGCGCGAATTGTAATTCTTAGCTACTACAGTTCGGACTCCTGTCACAGTTCTGAATCTAATCTCACAAAGTGCAATGTAAGACTGATAAATCACCAAAGAGTCCAACTCCGACAAATCGTTTTGGAAAATCGATTTTAATCAAAAAGCGCCAAACATAGACTGCTTTGCCAGATTTCAGAGTCGCCACCTAAATATTTTATTTTGGAGAAATTTAGGAAACCCTGACTCGTGCCTAAGGCCACGTGTTCGTCATCACCAAAGTTGCCTCGACTCGGGAACTTGGGTACGAGAGGGGAAGGTCTTAAAATGAGCACCCCCGCTTGCCGGATCAAAGGATTGGCCTCTACTAAACATGATATGTTGTTTTTATAAACACGTGTGTTCTTATTCCGATTATTAGCTAACCTTACTATGTGATGCGCACAACACACAAGTATAGACTCAATTGCAAGAATTGGAACAAAACATCTCATGTTTGCTTTTCGAAAATGGTTTGAAGTTGCTACCCTCAAGTAGGCTAAGACGCGGATTTGCCACCCTCGAGTGGGCTTAGAAAACAACATCATTTTGCCACTCCGTAAAGTTGGCTTAAAACGTACATTTTGATGAATTGTTCCAATTCAAGCAATGAAGCCTTCATCCACAGGCATTCATGCAGTTAAACACTTAAGCAGTTAGCCTTATAGCAAGCATGCTATCATGGCAGTCACTTACACACATGCAAGGATGCTAAAGCATAAACACTTACAATGTACTCCGAGCCAAAACAGAAAACTAGTTAGCAATCAATGCATGATCCTAGTTATGTTAAAATGCCTAATGCAACACATGCAAAAATGCAACTAAATAGGCTCGGCTATCTAGAAAGGCAAATGAATGCAACAATTGATAACATGCTTTGAAACACGTATTCAAGTAAGTGTATTGAAATACAATGCAGTTTGAAAGATGTGCCGAGCCCGATGCATGTAAGACAAAATGAATGATGCACGCATGCAATGCATAAGTATGCTAATTGAAACATGCCCTAAAACTAACCATCAAAAGCTGATAAATAAAAGGGAGAAAGACGTGGGGTTGGAAGACATGCACACACACACGCACCCTTATTACAACATTGCGCCCTCTCGCAAGAGGGTCCGAATAATAAGCTAACTAGCTAATCTAAGCTAATGAAACTAATTATTACAAAATGAAGCTAATTAACTAACAAGTTAACTAATTACAAGCACAAATGAATAGCTAAGTGCATTAACTACTTAAGTACAGAACCAAATAGTTAACTAGCTAAGCAAAGTAGTTAAAAGGAGCCTCGGGGTGAGAAGTGCATGCATGCTCGATCGCCTCACTCGGAAATCCATTACTATGCCCCGAGTTGCCTCTGTTTGCATTTGATCTCAGAACACTGCAAAAACTTCCAAATAGATTCTACTCCAACATGGAGACCTCTAGGAGGGCTGCCGACCAGAAAAGGGTGGTGTAGACCACCTAAACATGCTACAGACCAGAAAAAGTGGTCGGCCAGCCACTTTTACTGGTCTGCCGACCAGAAAATCCTGCCAAGCTCCAATTTGCTGCAACAGAGAACAAAAAGGGGCATAACAGTGTATTTGCAAGGTATGTTTGCACAACCACCCTCCCTATCATTTCTCCAGCTCAAGGGAGTGTGGTATTCGACTCTCGGGCCACCAACCAAGCATCGCAATGCACGATGGCCGAGGAGCCAAGTTTGCACAATTCAATGTCAATGAATGCACAAATAACACATGAGGGCCTTAACCTCTATCATGCTTGATTAAGAGGGTCGGCGATCGAGAAATGAGGCACGTTTCATCACTTCAAGTATGAAATGTCCCTCGTTTCTCGTGTTTGGATTAACATTCAATCCAAACACAATGCAATGCAACAATACTCGAAACAACGTGAGCATGTCAAGTTAGAGTCCTAAAGCATGAAGGCTAGTGAAGGATACAACACAAGGGCTATGCAATGCAATGCACAATGGACTAAACTAGCCCCAAATAGACCTCATGCATGCCAAGATAATGGCCAAAATGCTCTGAAATGAAGGCATGAAAGGCAAGGTAATGCATGCTCATGCATTGGCTCATCAACTAAGCATAAGAGCACAACTCTCAAACATGATTAAGAAGTGACAAATGTGAGAGTGTAGCTACACTATATGCACTAGAATCATGTATGAAATGATGTCAAATCATCCAAACAACATAAGCATAGCATGTTAGAAGGCCTAAGGCACAAGGCTACTAAAGGGGACTACACAAGAGGCATGCAATACATGGCACAAATGATAGAACCAACCATGGATAGAGCTCAATTAGGTCAAAACAAAGACCAAAACATGCTGAGATGGGAGATCAAAAGCCTAGGCATGCATGCATACACATTGGCCCATAAACGAGACACAAAGGCACAACTCTTAGAAGCACTCAAAGAGTGAAAGAAGTGAGAACATGGCAATGCTACATGCTCTGAAATGCCATTCCAAATGATGCCAAAACATGCAAATACCTTAAGTCAAGCATACAAGATACCTCAAAACTCAAAGCTAGTCAAGGCTATTGCACTACAAGCATGCATAACAAGCACCAAAAGGCCAAGAACACCCAAAACAATCCTAAAGAATGTCAAAATAATGCTAAAACATATATGGAGTACAGCCAAGATAAGCTAGCATGAAGGGCCAAAACATCAAGTAAGCTAGGCCAATGAGCATGGTTACACTACAAGTGTAAGAAGCAAATGAGGGATGCTCTAACCAACCAAAAATAGAGTTGCATCATGGCAAAATAACACCAAAAACACACTGAAATGGTAGCCCAAAAGCTTAGGCAAGATGGCATACATAATGGCTCATGTTTAAGGCATAAAGCACCAACCCTCCAAAGCATTGAAAGAGTGAAAGATGTGAGGGCATGACAATGAAACATGCTCTGAAATCACATATCAAATGATGCTAAATCATGCAAATAGCCCAAGCAATGCATGCTAGTGGACTCAAAACACAAAGCTAGTGAGCAAGATTGAACTATGGCTATACAAAGCAAGGTCCAAATGATCAAGACCACTCAAAACAGAGCTTAAGCATGGCAAAACAATAGCAAATACATGCTGAGATAGAGCTAACACAAGCTAGGATCAGAGGCATGAAGCATGGAGCATAGTAGGCCAACAAAGAGGATTACACTACAAGTGTATGAAGCATGCAAGGGTGGCCTAAACCAAGCCAAAATAGAGTAATGCCATACTGAAATAAGGCCAAAAATAAGCTAAGATGGAGCCAAAACAAGCTTAACAAACATGCTACTTTGATAGCCATCAATACAAGCACACAAGACACTAGGAGAGGGAATGACCCTCTCCTATTTGGGGCTTCAAAACAAACTTTCTACCACTAAAAATCTCCTGGATTTCAGTGACTAAAATGCCAAACAAAGGCTAAAACAAAATCCTCAAGGGATGGCTCAAAAGCCTAGCAAATAAGGCATGCAAGGGAGTAGACCACCCCCAACACCAAAGAAGCCTCAAACAAACATCTTAAGCACTTAAAATCATAACTTTTTACAGTTGAAAGTTATGCCTAAAACATCATGCAAATAGGGCCAAAGACTTAATCAAAAACAAAGCTTTAAGGGACTAGTGACTCACCCTTGAAGAACAAGGACAAAGCAGCAACTCCAGCAACTTTCTTAGACCTAAAACAATCCAAAAACATCAAAACCAGCTTCAAGGTGCCTCCGCTCCAAAACAAAGGTGTTTCACTAGGTGTTTGTGTGCAAAAGTGTGAAGAAAAGGCACTTTTGAGCACAAAATGGAGCAAATGTAGAGAGAGGGAGCAATATAGAGACACAGATATATGTATAGCCCTCAACCAATTTTTCTGAACATAAGACAAGAGAGAGGAGTCTCCCTTATATAGAAAACCAAGCATCAAGCTTGTTGAACAAGTTTGAGGCTCCAAGCAATCCCTCCATATGCTTTCTGTGCCCAACAACTGGCACAGCTGGCAAGAAAATATCTACAGAAAAAAGCAAGAAAGGTGCCGACTAGTTGAAGTGGTCGACTGACCACTCCCACTAGTCGACCGACCAGAAAAAGTGGTCTGCAAGGAGACAAAGTGGTCGGCAGGGGGGAGAGATGGTAGTAGACACCCCATTTTTTACCGTCATCAAGACTTGGACGTCATCGTTTGAACACTCGATGATCATCCATGCTCGTGTTCGTTTTGAGTTCCTGAAGGTCTCGGCTACGCGCCTTGCCTTAGAACCTCTCAACTTGTCTATTTTATGCTTGGTTGTGGACCAAGGACTTGTGGTTTTGTTTCTGAGGGAAGAGGGTGGCTTGTTGGCTAGCCCTACAACCCATCGGCCAAGCCTTGTGCTTATCGGCGACGTTTTCTTGCCATCGGCCATCAGTGATGGTCGATCGGCACTATTTTTGGACGATCAGCCATATCTTTTGGCCGAGGCCTTTTTATTTGCTTTTGCAGATATTTTTGTGCCATCTGTGACAGCTGGTGAGCACAGATTTCATCTTTCATACATGTGTATGGAGGGATTGAATCAAACCCTTAGCTTGTCCAACAAGCTTAGGATTTGATTTTCTATAAGAAGAGAGACCCCTCTCCTTTCCTAGAGGTTCTGAAAAGTTGATATACAAAACATATATATATCTCTCTCTCTCTCTATATTTTTTCTTCTCTCTCTATATTTGTGCTTGTTTGTGCTCAAAAGTGCATTTTCTTCACACTTTTGCACACAAACACCTAGTGAAACACCACACTCTTGTTGTTGAGGCACTTTGAAGTTGGTTTTGGTGTTTTTGGACTGGTTTTGATCAAAAAAGGCTACTGGAGTTGTTGCTCTAAAGTTGTTCTACAAAGGTGAGCTTCTAACCTCTTAAACCCTTGTTTTTTATTAAGCTTTTGGCCCTATTTGCATGTTGTTTTAGGCCTAACTTTCTACTACAAAAAGTTATGATTTTTAGTGCTTAAGATGTTTGTTTAAGGCTTCTTTGATGTTGGGGGTGATCTACTCCCTTGCATGCCTTGTTTGGCTTTGTTTTGCACCATCACTTTAGGCCTTTGAGATCACTTTCTCTTGGCCTTTTAGCCACTGAAATCCAGTGGATTTTTAGTGGTAAAACTTGTGTTTTGAGGTCCCAAATAGGAGAGGGTCATCCCCTCCTCTTGTGTCTTGTATGCTTGCCTTGTTGGCCTCATGTTTGAGCATGTTTGTTAAGCTTGTGTTGGCTTGTTCTTAGAATGTTTTTACCTCTGTTTTGGTTTGGTTTAGTCACCTTTTGCATGCTATTTACACTTATAGTGTAATTCTCACAAACTAGCTTTGTATGCCTCATGTTTGAGCATGTATTTCTAGCATGTTTTGGCCATATCTCAACATGTTTTAGGTATTGTTTTGCCATGTTATACCTCTGTCTAAGGTTGGTTTGATAGCCTTTTGCATGCTCTATGCACTTGTAGTGTAATTCCATTCATTCGCCTAATGTATATCATGCTCTAGACCATCATTCTAGTATGATTTTGGCCTAACTCGAACAAGCTTTTCTCCATCTTTCAGCATGCTCTAGCTCTATTTTAAGTGTTCTGGGTCATGCATGTATTGCTTTGTATAGCCATGGTTCAATCTAGCTCACTAGCTTTGAGTTTCCAAGCCACTAGCATGCATTGCTTGGGCTACTTTCATGATTTGGTATCATTTCATATGTGATTTCAGTGCATGTTTCATGTTCACGCACTCACATTTGTCACTCTTTCTATGCTTTGGAAGGTTTGTTCTTTGTGCCTTAAACATGAGTCATTCTGTATGCCACCATGCCTTGTCCTTTGAGCTATTATTTCAGTGCATTTTTGGTCTTGTTTTGCCATGATATAACTCTGATTTTTGTTGGCGAAGCCATCTCATGCTTGGTCTTGGTAGGTGTAGTGTAATCCTCCATTTTGGCCTTGCATACTCCATGCTTCATGCTCTTCATGCTAGCATGTTTTAGCTTTGGTCCATGTATGTTTTAGCATCATTTTGGCAAGTTCTAGGACTATTTTGGATTGTCTTGGCCATATGCATCGTGTTTTGTATAGCTATAGTGCAAGTGCCTATGCTAGCTTCAAGCTTTGAGCCCTCTTGCATGCCATACTTGTGTTGTTTGAGTGGTTTGACACCATTCCATACATGATTTCAGAGCTTATAGTGTTGTCACACGTCCATGCTTTTCACTCTTTAAGTGCTCTTAAGAGTTGCATCTTTATGCCTTAATTCTTAAGCCAATTGGCATGCATGCTTGTCTTGCCTTTTCATGCTTTTCATGCCATCATTTCAGCACTATTGGCCACTATTTTGGGCATGATTGAGGTCTGTCCATATTTGGTTTAAGTCCATTGAGTATGTTTGTTTGCATGTTGTTCGCATGTTGTTACATTCCATGTTGTTTACATGTGCATGCATTGCATAATGTGTGCATGCCTTGCATTGTGTTTGGAATTTTATGCATGCCATCCTAGCATTGGTAGAATAGCATGTTGTATGCTTGTTGCATTGCATCATGTTGTTGCATGCTTGTTGCATTGCATTATGTGGTTGCATCCTCATGTTGATAACATTATACTTGCCACGCTTATGTTGCATTGCATTGCATTTCGATGTTGTGTGCTTTGCATTGTGTTTGGATAGGGTGTTAATCCAAACACGGGGAACGAGGGACGTTTCATACTTGAAGTGATGAAACATGCCTCATTTCTCGGTCGCCGACCCTCTTGATCATGCGTGATAGAGGTTAAGGCATCTATGTGTTTTTGTGCATTAATTTGACATTGACTTGTGCAACTCGGCATCTTTGGCCATCATGCATTGAGATGCGTGATTGGTGGCTCGAGAGTCGAGCACTACACTCCTTTGAGCTTTAAACATGATAACGGGTGTGGTTGTACACACATTTTCTTGCAAATACATTGTCATTCCTCTGTTAGTGCTCTGTTGCAACAAAAGGAGAAGTTTGCATGAAGAAGTGGCCGATCGGCTATCAAGGCTGCCGATCGGCAATGAAAATTGGCCGATAGCCATAAAAATTGGCCGATGATCATTATACTTGGCCGATGGCCTTTCCTCTTTGCCGACCACCCCTCAGATTGTTCCTAAGGTGGGTCAGAAGCACTATGGAAGTTGACACAATTTTCAGAGATACAGAAGAGTGCAAACAGAGGCATCACGAGGCACAGTAGTGGATTTCCGAGTGAAGTCGACCGAGCATGCATACACCCCTCTCCTCGAGGTTGTTTTAACTGCTTTGTGTAGTTAGTTAATTTGCTGATCAATTAGTTAATGTATTTGCTAATTAATTCCATCTTTGTAATATTATAATTAGCTAGGTATAGCTAGTTTTAATTTGGTTTGTACTTAATTAGCTTAGCTTATTCTTTCGGACCCTCCGTCGAGAGGGCGAATTTTGTAATAAGTGTGCATGTGTGTGATGCATGTCTTCCAACCCCACGTCTTTCTCCATTTTATTTACCAGCTTTTGATGGTTAGTTTTAGGGCATGGTTCAATTAGCATACTTATGCTTGGCATGTGTGCATCATTCATTCTGTCTTGCATGCATCGGGCTCGGCGCATCATACAAATTGCATTGTACTTTCAATACACTTTAACAGCATGTTATCAAGTTGCATTCACATGCCATCTTAGAATAGCCGAGCCTATCTTAGTTGCATTTTGCATGTGTTGCATTAGGCATTTTTGACATAGCTAGGATCATGCATTGATTACTAACTAGCTTCTTTTTTGGCTCGGAGTACACTATGAGTGTTTTCGCTTTAGCATCCTTGCATGAGTGTAAGTGACTGCCATGATAGCATGCTTGCCATGAGGCTACCTGCTTAAGTGTTTAAATGCATGAATGCTTGTGGATGAAGGTTGGATTGCTTGAATTGGAATAATTCATCGAAATGCGAGTTTTAAGCCCACTTGAGAGTGGCAAAATCATGTTGTTTTCTAAGCCCACTTGTGGGTGGCAAAATCCACGTCTTAGCTTACTTGCAAGCAGCAACTTCAAACCATTTTCAAACAAACAAACATGAGATGTTTTGTTCCAATTTGAGTGATATAGTCTATACTTGTATGTTGTGCGCATCACATAGTAATTATAGATTAATAATCGGAATAAGAACGCATGTGTTTTCAAAAACAACATATCATGTTAGTAAAGGCCAATCTTTGATCGGGCGAGCGGGGGTGCTCATTGCTTGACCTTCCCCTCTCGTACCCAAGTTCCCGAGCTGAGACAACTTTGGTGATGATGGACACGTGGCCTTAGGCATGAGTTAGGGTTTCCTAAAGTTCCCCAAAACAAAATATTTAGGTGGCGACTCTGAAATCTGGCAAAGCAGTCCATGTTTGGCGCTTTTTGATTAAAATCAATTTTCCAAAACAATTTTTCAGATTTGGACTCTTTGGTGATTTATTAGTCTCACATTGCACTTTATGAGATTAGATTCAGAACTGTGACATGAGTCCGAACTGTAGTAGCTAAAGAACAATGATTCACGCCCTCGTGTGCAGAGCGGAGTTCGGGCGGTCTACAGTTTCTGGCGACTCTGCTGGGGAATTAGAGAACTTGACTCGAACTCAAGATATCTTGTTTTGTTTACACTTATGTGTCTCTTTGCATTGCATTTGCATTGGTGCGCCTAAGACACCGTGTTTGCCGTTTGCTATTCCTGAACAGTTTGCCAGAGGCTACGTGCCATAAGGCTGACTGGTTACGGGCTCTGCCACGATGGGAACATAAACCCCGGTTGTTACCGGGGCACCCTTTTTGACCATTCGACCTAGTGCATATCGGAATCCATAGTGACCATTCCAAACTAGAACAGGTTGCTTACCCGATTGTAGGTTGTTTGAAACCGCTGTGTGCATAGTGAAACCTTAGCTCCTGACGAAATAGGACAGGGAAACCCTACCCCTCCATAGGGGTGTTTTGGCTCTTACTTGCTTGTTATGTTCTTTTTAGAGTATGCCTCTACAGGAATGCATGTATCAGTTTACAAGTCTGGGTATCAGACCCGCAGGCATCAGTATTTGGGGGATCGGTTTTACCTGAAGGTATCAGATCTGGGGCAGTGATTTGGGAACAGTGATCAGTGTTTGAGAACAGTGTGTTCAGATTACAAATGCCAACTGTGTGTTGTCTTTGTTTTAAGCCGTTCTGCTGTCCATTTTTCTGGTTGTTTGTTTCCTTATTATGCTTTATTTATCTTTTTGCGAGGTAGTTTGGCACAATTGCTTCCGACCAGGCAGATATTCCCAAGCACTCTGGGTTAGAGGTCAAAGACTTCATAGATCCGAGGATCTGATAGACGGACAGCCAGTGTTCCTTTCTTTACCCCCGGTTGCTAGACAGGGGTCAGTTAGGCGCAGTGCATCAGTACAGCGGTTGCCAGATCAGTGGTCCTTATCCACCCCACCAGTGAATAGTCGGGCTGAGATTTCAATTTCTACCATAGAGACAGATATACCGGTTGTTCAGATAGATCAGTACATTATGGCAGGCATGGAAGAGATGATGCGTCAGCTCTAAGAAACTATGCAAGCCATGCAGCGGGATGCTGCCCGCCAAGCAGATTTGGCCGCGCGCCAAGCCGAGGTTGTGGCCCAACAAACAGAGCTGATTGCCAGGCTCCAGCAACAGCAACAACCACAGCAAGCCGGAGCATCTGCTTTGCACCCACCTCCTCCCCCACCTAAGGTTCCAACACCTGGGAAGACTGTAAACGTCCAGAAAAATACAGACGTCACAACAGGGCCGGCTCTGCCCCCAATCCTACCTCAGCTGTCCAAAGTGCCGACCAACCTAGTGGATACACTGTTTGAGTTCAAGGTGGATCCAACAGCGCTAAAAGTGAGCAAGCTAAAAAAGCTATTCAAGAAGGCTCAAGGCGTGAAATCCATTCCGGATATAGAGGATGGATACACCAACTCGACTGTGACTCTGCCAGACCTATTTAAAATGCCACACATAGACCGCTTTGTCGGGTTTGGAGATCCTATGGTACACTTGCGGCTGTTCTCAGATATCCTAAGGCCGATGGGCCTCTCCAAATTGCAGAAGCTTTCCCTTTTCGGCCGAATCCTGTCGGGTGTTGCGGCTATTTGGTATGCAAAGCTGGAGGACTCTGTTAAGAAAAGCTGGAAGGAGATGGCTGAGGCCTTTATAGCTCAATACTCCTATAACATGCAGATCGAGGTCACAACTCGTGATCTTGAGACAACTAGACAAGAGCCGAAGGAGTGCTTCCCTGACTTTGTAACCCGTTGGAGGGCCAAAGCCTCGATGATGACCATCAGACCGGTTGACAAAGATCAGATATGGATGGTTATGCACAACCTCCAGCCCAAGCTTATGCAAAAGATGATCGTCCTCCCCCTTCCTACCTTTGCAGATCTACATGAGATTGGGGTGCAGATCGAGGACGCCATGAAGCAGGGTCTAATTGACCATGAGAGAGAGTAGCCCAAGAGGGCATTTAACCACAGTACGAATGCAGGCACGAGTAGTGCTGCAGCTGTCAGGACTTCAGATATGGGCATGGTCACCACCACCACTCCAAAAACCCTTACAGCTACACCATTCACCGGTGCGTCCAAAAGTAGCTCGCAAATAGCCAAATTTCCACCCCGAGGCCAGAGAACCTTTACCCCACTGTATATGTCTCTGTCCAAAGCTTTGGGGGTTTTGATCAAGAAAGGGCACTTGAAGCCCCTAGAGCCGCAGCCCTTACCAAGTAATCTCCCACCAACCCATAACCCGACGAAGTATTGTGCCTTTCACCAACAGCATGGTCACGACACCAACCAGTGCTATAGATTGCGTCATGAGATTCAAGATCGCATTGACAACAAGGTGATCGTGCCTCCGGAGAAGCCGAATGTCACCACCAACCCACTCCCACCACATAACCAAGCTCCACCTCCCAAGCGCATCAACCTGATCTAAACCTCGGTCATTCCATATGATCCGAGCATATACATCACACCTTCCCATCTACCCAGGTCGGAGGTGTTCATTCAAGACAGCACGGACTTGTGCATGTTGGACATCTCCCAAACCCGACCAGAACTGGTGGTGGTGACTATCAAAGATAGAATTGGGTCAATTGTGGGGGCAGATGGGAATGATCAGTCAGAGCCTGAGGGGTCTGCGAGCTTCATGTACAACCCGAGTGGTTACATCACATCAGCAGGCTAGGCTAGGCCAAAGGTAGAATTGCCTATGGGGACAGAGATCTGTGTGGTACGGGAGGATGGACCTAATTAGGGGCTATATAACCTAGCACAGCTAGAAAAGGACATTGCAAGTCTGCAGTTCTTTGAAGAGCAGGACTCAAGGGACATGACTGTCAACTGGTTAGACTTAGAAGGGTCAGCAGAAGCTACTAGGTGGCTCAGCGACGAGCCAGATGTTGTTGAGGCACCTCAGCCAGAACGGGGGCAAATAGGAGTTGGGATATCAACAGTGGTCGGGATGGCCGGGAATCAGGAGCAATCGCCGGAGAGCGCCGATACTAAGAATTTCGCTCGAGATCCCTACAGTTTGAATACAGAAGATACTGAACAACAGGCTGCACTGAAGCAGTTTGAGCAGGAAAAGATCGAAGATCTGGAGAGGGCTAGAAAGGCCAAAGCCCCTGTGGAGACGGAACGTGCTGTGAGCACAGGAATAGTTGCAACGGAACCGGATAGCTGCTTGTTAGTGGCCGACGGGATGTGGTGGAAAGATGACGACTTGCGTCTTGCCCACACCGATGAGGATTGGGGGCATAATCAACCGGATGATACCTGCTATATTGAAAAGGTAGATCATATGACGAGGAGTGGGCAGTACTTCAAGCCCCCACACTTAGATCAACCAGAGACGTCCAGAAAGGACAAAGAAGCGGAGAGGCAGAAGGAAAAACTGCTCGAGGAGGAGGCTATACTGAAACAGCTTAAGAAAATCCAAGCAGACATCTCCATCTGGGGACTGCTTATGGCCTCAAGAGTTCATAGACAAGCTGTCCTTTCTGCAATGGACATGGCAAACTTTCAATCGATACCACGCTCGAACAGTTGGTAGGACTGGTCTTTCCGGGTGGAGCTTCCCCAACATTGACCTTTGCTGACAAGGAACTGCCACCTGATGGCTCAAACCATAACAAACCTCTCTATATCTCTATCGAGTGTAGAGAGAAATGGATACCAGTGGTTCTTGTTGACATAGGATCTGCTATCAACGTATGTCTGTCGAGGACGGCATATGCAATCGGGTTGAAGCCCGCGGATTTTGTGCCTACTGCCCAAGTGATACGGGCCTACGATAACACTAGCAGAGAGGTGATGGGGACTGTACAGATTTGGACTCAGGTTGGTCCAGGACAACAGGATATAGATTTTCATGTCTTGGACGTTCCCGCAACCTTCAATCTACACCTGGGGCGGCCGTGACTGCACCAGGTGAAGGCGGTCTCTTCCACCCTGCACCAAATGCTGAAATACCCCCACGGGAAGGGGGTAGCAATCGTCTTTGGGAATTCTTCGATCCATCTGCCGCCAGAGGTCTCTACACCTGTTCTGGAGATTAAACATGGCGCGGAGGATGTGTTTTTATCAGGGTTCACCCTAGCTGAGGCTCGGGTTGTACAGAACATTCTAGCTGCTGATGAGGGGCTATACGTCAGCGCGCAATCTGTCTACCTTATGAATAAGCTATAGCATATCCCCGAGATGGGATTAGGGCGCAGTGGCCGGAAAGGCGTTGCAGCATCGGCCGAAGTGCTGCATAACCTACATACCTTTGGTTTGGGTTATCTGCCTATCAAGGAGGATTGGGTGAGGAAAGGAAAAGAGATAGTCGGAAGGGCCAGAGCAAAACAAGCCGGGAAGCCTTATGAATTGGTGCATCGGCCTATCCAGGGTACCCTGAACGGGCGCTTTGTCCGAGAGGGAGAGGACTTCCCATTCTGCGGCTTCCCAGAGCCATGGCTAAATGCAGAGAGGCGGCGCTTGTCAGGGTTCGAGATTTTCTTTGACTTGTAATTGTCTGGGGATGATGTTGCCGAAGAGCAGAAAGACCCACCAGCTGAGGCTGAGCAGTTCAAGGAGGATTCCAAGAATATAGAGATTGAAATGGGGGTAGCACTGGCTTGTCTACTCTCAGATCCTCAGATCGTACAGGAGTGCTTGGTGGATAACTTCTCAGTGTCCATGATTGGGAATGAAGCGGCTGTGGGCCCATCTTCAAACATTTTGGATGCATCCTTCGTACCCTCCTTCGTCTGGCAATACGAGGAGGGGTTTTTATCGAGTAGCAGTAGCACCGGGTCAGGTAGTGAGTCGGAATCTGATTCCACTGAGTCTATGGAGTTGGAATCAGGTTCTAGCTCGTCTGAGTCTGAGTCCGGTATTCTTGGAGGTGACAACCCGGATGCCACTGTCCTGTCTAGGTCGTCATTTTCTTTTCCCTTTGAGTCTGTTGTAACAGAGGAATCAGGCGATTTGGAAGTGATTAATGAGAATGGTACGACTGTGGCTTCCGAGTACTTTTCTGTGCCTTTAATTTATTGCATTAATTAGGATTTTCAAAATTTTGATGAAAATGACGAGGAAGAAATTCCTCCGGTTTTGCAATATTTGCTTGATCAAGAGCAGGAGAAGTTTGTAAAACCTCTGGTTGATGAAATCATCACAATTAATGTTGGTACTGAGAAGGACCCGCGGCTGGTCTAGATTGGGTCCACGTTGTCTTCGGAGGAGCGCGAGCACTTAGTCGCTTTATTAAAAGATTTCAAAGATGTTTTCGCGTGGTCCTACGAAGACATGCCTGGAATCGATTCTGAGATTGTACAGCACCGGATCCTTCTTGACCTAGAGGCCCGACCTATTAAGCAGAAGCTCCGAAGGATCCGCCCAGATTGGGCTCTGAAGATCAAAGAAGAGGTCACCAAGCAAATTGACGCAGGGTTCCTACTGGTATCAGAATACCCAACTTGGTTGGCCAATATAGTTTCGGTGCCGAAGAAGGACAGCAGAATTCGGGTATGTGTGGACTTCAGGGATTTGAACAAAGTCAGTCCGAAGGACGACTTTCCTCTTTCGCATATCAACGAATTAGTGGACTTCACTGCTACGCATGCGTTGCTCTCGTTCATGGATGGGTTTTCAGGCTACAATTAGATTTTAATGGCACCCGAAGACCGAGAGAAGACTGCCTTCACCACCCCGTGGGGAACCTGTTGTTATAGGGTGATGTCGTTTGGGCTGAAGAATGCTGGGGCTATGTATCAACGGGTTGCGACCACGATTTTGCACGATATGATCCATAAAGAGGTTGAGGTGTACGTGAACGACATGATTGCCAAGTCCAAAGAAAGAGAGGGCCACTACACCGCCTTACAGAAATTCTTCCAAAGGATCAGGGAGTATCGGTTGCGGCTGAATCCTTAGAAATGTTCGTCTGGTGTTACAGCAGGGAAAATGCTGGGGTTCTTGATCACACAGAGAGGTATCGAGGTCAATCCTTCCAAAATCAAGGCCATCTTAGAAATGCCACCACCGAGGATTGAAAATGAGGTGCGAGGCTTTTTGGGTAAAGTGCAATTCATAAGACGGTTTATTACAAAATTAACCTTGACTTGTGAACCACTCTGTGGTCTCCTGAAGAAAGGAAAGAAGTTCCAATAGGACGAATGATGCCAAATTACTTTCGAGCAGATCAAACAATATTTACAGAACCCACCTGTGTTGTCACTGCCTGAGCTGGGGAAACCGTTGATTCTGTATCTTTCAGTGACTGAAACGACAATGGGCTGCATGCTTGCACATAAATCTGATGACAAATTGGAGAAAACTATCTACTACCTGAGCAAGAAAATGTTGGATTACGAGACCCGCTACACTCCGCTGGAAAAGGCTTGTCTGGCTTTGGTATGGGCTACCAGGAAGCTGAGGCACTACCTGTTAGCTCACTCTGTAATACTGGTTTCGAGATTAGATCCCATCAAATATCTCTTCGAGAAACCGACACTTACGGGTAGGCTATCCCGTTGGTTGCTTTTGCTTTCCGAATTTGATCTGAAGTACATGGTGCGCAAGTCAGTGAAAGGGAGAGCGGTAGCGGAGTTCCTAACCGATCACCCAGTTAAAGGGGATGAAGCAGTTGAGTATCTGTTCCCAGACGAGGCCAATCTGCATGTCGAAGAAGAGACCTGGACGATGTACTTTGACGGAGCGTCAAACCAATACGGGTATGGGATAGGGGTGTTGCTGATAGCACTCGACAATTCCCGCATACCCTTAGCATTCAAACTTCGGTTCAAAGTGTCGAACAATGAGGCAGAATATGAGGCATGTATTGCTGGACTAGAAGCCGCCCTAGAACTAGGGGCAAAACGGTTGGATGTCATCGGGGACTCGAACCTTGTTGTATCTCAAGCTAAAGGAGATTGGAAGTCAAAGAAGAAAAGATGAGAATCTACCACTAGACCTTGGACGTTCTGATTCTTCGGTTTGAGAAACTGAATTTCACCCACCTGTTAAGAGAGAACAACAGGTTCGCGGATTCATTAGCAATTCTATCTTCTATGATAGACATCCCTTTCGGAGTCCAGATACGTCCGATCATCATTGAACAAAAGTTCGTACCGGCCTACGAGTTAATTACTGCCATGGATGAAGTACAAGATGAGAATCCCTGCTATTACGATGTCTGGAACTTCTTGGAAAAAGAGGCGTATCCACCAGGGGCAAGTGCCAAAGATAAGAGGGTAATTCGAAGAATGGCCGCTCAGTTCATCGTCTACGGAGGTAAACTGTAAAGAGGGGTCATCTCAGGATGCACAAACTGTGTGTTGATGTTGAAGAATCCAAGCGCCTGATGGAGGCCATCCATGGAGGAGAGTGCGGAGCGCATATGAATGGGGTGATGCAAACCCGGAAGATCCTTAGATAGGGTTATTACTGGTCCACCATGGAGGAGGATTGTATTGGCTTTATCCGGCGATGCCACAAATGTCAGATCCATGCAAATCGCATGAACATTCCACCGTCAAAGCTGTACAACATGACTTCGTCATGGCCGTTTTCTGTTTGGGGAATTGATGTGATTGGAGCTGTTACTCCAAAGGGGTCCAATGGGCATGAGTACATTCTGGTAGCGATAGACTACTTCACGAAGTGGGTTGAGGCCCAATCTTACACGGTGTTGAAGGCATCGCAAGTCGCTAAGTTCATCAGGAACAACGTTATCTGTCGCTACGGGGTCCCGAACGAGGTTATTTCGGATAATGGTTCCCACTTCAAAAAGGAGGTGATCGACTTGTTGGAGAAGTACAATGTGACTTTTCATAAGTCATCAACATATCGGCCACAAACCAACTGAGCGGTTGAGGCCGCCAACAAGAACATCAAGCACATTCTACAGAAGATGGTGGAAACCTACAGGGATTGGCCAGATAAGCTGCCATTTGCTCTTTGGGGCTATCGGACTTCAATTCGAACTTCTACTGGGGTAACTCCGTATTCCTTGGTTTATGGGATGGAGGCTGTTCTGCCTATCGAAGTTGAGGTTCCATCATTACGGGTATTGGCTGAGTGTCAGATAGCGGAGGCAGATTGGCAGCAAAGAAGGTTCGAAGAACTCATTCTGTTTGATAAAAGAAGGCTGAAAACACTGTATCACGTCCAAAGTTATCAACGAAGAATTGCCAGGGCTTTCAACAAGAAAGTTAAGTCCAGGAATTTGAAAGAAGGGGATCTTGTGCTCAAAGACAACTGAGCTCCATTCACGACCCTAGGGGCAAGTTCAGACCCAATTGGACTGGCCCTTACATCATCAAGTCAACCTGGTCGGGCGGAGCTGTCGTTCTGATGGACCTAGATGGCCTAGAGTTCTCCCAGCTGATCAACATGGACAAGTTAAAGAAATATTATCCCTAAGAGGCTCGCTAGGCCGAAAACCCGAAAGGGCGACCTAGGCAAATGTTAGAGCATGAAAAATTTGAAATAATAAAAACTGAGCTCGCAAGGTTGAAAACTCAGAAAGGGTGGCCTTGGCAAAAGTTAGAGCGCAAAAGGAGAGTGTTAATACACGAGTGAACCTGAGCCGATCTACGTAAGGCTTGATTCCCATCTTTGGGATGCGTAGGCAACTTTATTCTGAAGTTCAACCATAAATAGTTCCAAATCAACTTTGTCCATATAATCATGTTGGTCATCTTTGTCTATTCTGCATTCAAGAACTCGGTTGTGATCTCCAGTAGAGTGCTATTCAAACTAGGGGCAACTTTTTAATTGCTGGGATCCGGGGTTGTACGTCTCAGTGATAGATCTCGGGCATGTCCAGTTGTGATCCATATCGAAAATGGTTTTGAAAAGTTTTAATAAAAGTTGATTTTGCTCAAATTAATCTTTTTACGACTTAGACCATTTTTGGACCAAACAAAAAAATTTCAGTACCCACAACCTTCAATTACATTGATTTCAGTATAGAGTTCTCCTATTCTTGAATACAAATTGAAGTTGCTTTTTATTACATTCATAAAGAAAACTTGAAAGTACTGATAAAGCAATAAACTCGGGGCATAGTCAGGTGTTCCTGCGTCCCCTCCCAGAGCTTGTGGAAGCCTTTGATGCCAAAGTAGGCCCAACTTGCGCCTTTTCATCAAGCCAAGCTATGCATTCATCAGAAAGGGTGCAACTGAAAGTAGGAGCAGAGGCCAAAAGCTCTCTCGTCCTCCATGTTGTGGCATACTGAGCTAGCTGTGCGCCTCAAACTGGAAATACAGCAGGGTACTCTATCCCTTCTTCAGGGCAAGTCTGATCATGTTCGAACTGGCGCCGGAATCAAAATGGAAAGTAAAAGACACAATGTGTCAAGCCGATCAACTGAATCCCGGGCTGGCGAGACATGCTGTAACTCATTGCCAGCAGATTAAGCTAGGGGCAGCGCCAAGCAATGCGGTCTGCGGACAAACTGAACATCCATTCGCACCACCAACCCTCATCAGGGGCATCGACAAGACGTCGCCGGAAGAAATAGCCGCGGGCTGAATATGCTGGGCATGAGTCCACAACCTTCAACTTATCCATCAACCATATCTGGGGAGGGATGAAAAATGAGAGATTGAAGAATAGAGAGGTGTACGTGGAGAGGAAAGTGAGAAAAGGGTTTTGAGAGAAAAACCGAGCCTGAGGGCCGAATGATATGAGAAATATATGTGAGATAGGGTGGGAAACATTACCTGCAGTAGTAGTGGACTCCCCGCGAATCTAGTCGTCTCCCGGCGATGAAAAGTATCCAAACCCATCAATGTCTCAACTAGTGTCATGGCGATGCAACTCTTGCCCTCTTTTAAGCCTTGGGCAACCTCAATCAAACAGATGCTAGGCCCTCCGAAGCCTGAGGCAAGTAAGAAATGAGACAACATGCACAAGCAAAGCGCATGTCGTCGAAAACCCTGCCAATGATGATCGTTGCGGTCACCGGCATCAAAAAACTAATGAATCAAGCTGGGGACGTCCAACTCCCCGTCGTGGATCAAAGACCGAGTGTCATGCATAGTAAGCTCGCACATCCGTCCTAAGGCTTGGACGTGGCCGAAGCGAAATTGAGGCAAGATTTATTCATCACGCTTGGACTCTATCAAAGCTTGGAAGTCTTCAAAAGTGGGACACAACTCTTGTCCACCAAAGCTAAAAACATGCGTAATCGGATTACAACACCTTGTCACGGCATGAAGGAACGGAAAACGCAGCAGGGTACGACTCAGCGTGAATAGTGCATTTATGCCGAAGACCTAGAAATTTAGCTTTTCCGAGCCATCCAAGTTAGCAATCCAATTTGTGAGATTTTGGACAAGAAATGCCTCCATTTGGTGCAAAAACTGAGTTGAAATGGAGAAACTACAAAGCTGGGGCTTTTGTAGAAGATAAGGTGTTGAGTGGAAGACAAGTGGCAGCAATCTGGAGGTTCTTGCCATTTTTGGCTGATCGGCCAGTAATGATGGCCGACCGACCATCTTTTTGGCCGATCGGCTAGTTTTTGGGGCCGATGGTCATTTCTCTTGGCCGATGGCCTTCCACCTTGGCCGATGGCCCTTCCTTTGTCCTCTGAAGCTGTCCACGTGTTGGAGGTGTTGAGAATTTATGACTTGCTCCACTTCAAATGCCTTTTCGTGATGATTTTACGAAGTCGTTCCTGTGTAACTTCAATTTGTTTATCGAGTTGTTGTATTTTTGTTTATCGAGTTGTATATTGCATTAATTGTTAAGTTCTTGTCTTGCTTATCGAGTTGTATTTACATTTGGTTAGCATGTTAAGTCTTGTTTTGCTTATCGAGTTGTTTTGTCCTTTCAGTTGTTAGTTGGTTCACTACCTGATTAAGGATATGCAATTTGAGTGTGTGGTTTTCAAACAAGGTTCAATCTCATTTACATTGTTATGTAATGCGATGCTTAGAATGTACAAATGTAACACCTTTTCAATAAAAAAGCTGTTTTCATTCCATCATGATTTCTTTTTACAAAAAAGTAGAAAGTTTTAAAGAACATAAATCTGCCTGACGTAGTACAATGTGCAAAAACTACTAGTAAAAAAGAAAAAATAAAGCAAAAAAGAGCAACATCTCAATTGGTGCCGGTCGCCTCAAGTGCGGGAATCCCTCCTGGTCCTCTTCCTGGACGAAGGTTCAGGATCACCGCCGTCAGCTCCATCGTCTGAGTCTAAACCCGAGCCATCTCCAACCTCATCCTAAGACGACTCTGCCTTCTCGTCGAACTTGTCGTCATCTTGGGCAAGCGCCCGTGAACTACTCCCAGTATGAGTATGCCCGGCTCTGCTACGGCTGCGCACTGAAATCCCTCGTCCTCCTCTCCCTGCTGTTCGGGGAGGTACTGATGGTCCCGTTGAGACAGCCGCTGTGGCTGGTATCTAGAATGGGGCCTGAAAAGAACAAATTAGCAGATGCATCAGTTATGCTATGCGAAGCTGGGGATGATATCAAATGCAATGTACGTGAACAGTGTATGAATGCCATGAGCAGTGTATGAATGTCATGAGCAGTGTATGAACGTCGTGAGCAGTGTATGAACGCCGTGAGCAGTGAATGATTATAGTGTATGAATGCTGTGAGCAGTATATGATTACAGTGTATGAATGCTATGAGCAGTATATGAGATATAGTGTATGAATGCCGTGAGCAGTGAATGTTTACAGTGTTTTGTCATGTTTGCAAGGTGCGCATTTGTTTTACGCCTTTTCACTCTCACATCGAGCATGCCTTATCTCGTTTTGAAGTTACATCCCAACATTGTGGATAACATGCCTTTACCATGCGTACATTGAATATGGCATCTCTATGTCGTTGCATGGAACATGCGTGTTGCGTTGTCGCTTAGAATATGCATCATCACGCTCGTCTAGCATATGTATGTTGTGTCGGATATGTATCCACAATTACATTGCATAGGACATACATGTTGCATTGAACATGCATCTTTGTTATTTTGCATAGAATATGCATTTCTCCCTCTTGCATAGAATATGCACCTTAATATTGCATAGAGTATACATCACCACTCATTACATTGTCATGCACCACCTTACTTGTATTATTATGCACGTTTCAATCGCATTGTTATGCACTTTTCACTTGCATTGTCATGCACCACCTTACTTGTATTATTATGCACGTTTCAATCGCATTGTTATGCACTTTTCACTTGCATTGCTACGCACTTTTCACTTGCGTTGCTACGCATCTTTTCACTTGCATTGTGTATGCACGCATTTATTTCATATGGGAATTGTATCTTGACGTAACGTTGAAAATGTGTTGCTACTATATTGTACCTGTTGAGTTTCTTTCTTATGCAGGCACGATATTGTATGTACGGTTCATTTGAGGCTGGTGCAACCAGACGGTATTGTGCGTACTGTTTATTCAGAGGAATTCCAGGTAAGACCTTTCCTGTCCTTTGAGCTCGTTTTGTTTCGGTTAGGAATACTCGGGTGCACTTGGTGTTCTCGCTGTACCCTTGTTAGAAGCATTCGAACTCACTCTGATGTTTATGCAACTCCTCAGTGCTAGCACTGCTTTCTTTCCTCTCTTGCGTGTGATATGCTAAGAGATGCTTTCTTTCCTCTCTTGCGTGTGATACGCTGAGAGATGCTCTTTTCCTCTCTTGCCTGTGATACGCTGAGAGATGCTTTCTTTCCTCTCTTGCGTGTGATACACTGAGAAATGCTTTCTTTCCTCCCCTGCGTGTGATATGCTGAGAGGTGTACCTTTCCTTCTCTTGCATGTGATACGCTGAGAAGTGTTACTCTTTTCCTTTCTTGCATGTGATACGCTGAGAAATGCTTTCTTTCCTCTCTTGCATGTGATACGTTGAGAGATGCTTTCTTTCCTCTCTTGCGTGTGATACACTGAGAGATGCTTTCTTTCCTCTCTAGCGTGTGATACGCTTAGAGATACTCTTTTCCTCTCTTGCGTGTGATACGCTGAGAGATGCTTTCTTTCCTCTCCTGCGTGTGATATGCTGAGAAGTGTTGTTCTTTCCTCTCCCGCTTGTGATACGCTGAGAAGTGTTACTTTTTCCTCTCCCTCGTGTGATACGCTGAGAGATGTTGTGTTTGAGACTCCGGGTATTCTCGGTAGTCGCTTTTAGCCTTCTCCGCGTGAGACGCAGTGAGAATTGCATAATTTTCTTACATCCTTTCTGTTGGAATATGTGAGACTGTTGTTCCTTATTCGCTTAAACTGTTGTATTTATTTTGCATAAATGCTTCATTACAGCTTTCTTTGCATTATCATAAGTTATGTTCGGCATTGTGTATGTCATTTGCATCTTGCCCCTGCCTACGGGCACATCTCTTTGTTATCTTGTATGTTTGTCTAAGTCTTCGGCCTTGTCAAAAATGGGTCGTCTCTGAGCTTTGACATTCACTCCCGTCATGTTATGACTTTCGAGTTCAGTCAAAGAGGGGCAACTGTAGACACCCTATTTTTGACTGTCTTTAAGACTTGGACGTCATCGTTTGAACACTCGATGATCATCCATGCTCGTGTTCGTTTTGAGTTCTTGAATGTCTCGGCTGCGCGCCTTGCCTTAGAACTTCTCAACTTGTGTGTTTTGTGCTTGGTTGTGGACCAAGGACTTGTGGTTTTGTTTCTGAGGGAAGAGAGTGGCTTGTTGGCCAGCCCTACAACCCATCGGCCAAGCCTTGTGCTTATCGGCCATGTTTTCTTGTCATCAACCATCAGTGATGGTCGATCGGCACTCTTTTTGGACAATCGGCCATATCTTTTGGCTGAGGCCTTTTTATTTGCTTTTGCAAATATTTTTGTGCTAGCTATGACAGCTGGTGAGCACAAATTTCATCTTCCATACATGTGTATGGAGGGATTGAATCAAACCCTTAGCTTGTCCAACAAGCTTAGGATTTGATTTTCTATAAGAAGGGAGACTCCTCTCCCTTTCCAGAGGTTCTGAAAAGTTGATATACAAAACATATATATATATATATCTATTTCTTCTTCTCTCTCTATATTTGTGCTTGTTTGTGCTAAAAAGTGTCTTTTCTTCACACTTTTGCACACAAACACCTAGTGAAACACCACACTCTTGTTGCTGAGGCACTTTGAAGTTGGTTTTGGTGTTTTTGGACTGGTTTTGATCAAAAAAGGCTGCTGGAGTTGTTGCTCTAAAGTTGTTCTACAAGGGTGAGCTTCTAACCTCTTAAACCCTTGTTTTTTATTAAGCTTTTGTCCTTATTTGCATGTTGTTTTAGGCCTAACTTTCTACTACAAAAAGTTATGATTTTTAGTGCTTAAGATGTTTGTTTAAGGCTCCTTTGGTGTTGGGGGTGATCTACTCCCTTGCATGCCTTGTTTGGCTTTGTTTTGCACCATCACTTTAGGCCTTTGAGATCACTTTCTCTTGGCCTTTTAACCACTGAAATCCAGTGGATTTTCAGTGGTAAAACTTGTGCTTTGAGGTCCCAAATAGGAGAGGGTCATCCCCTCCTCTTGTTTCTTATATGCTTGCCTTGTTGGCCTCATGTTTAAGCATGTTTGTTAAGTTTGTGTTGGCTTGTTCTTAGAATCTTTTTAGCCTTATTTCAGCATGGCATACCTCTGTTTTGGTTTGGTTTAGTCACCCTTTGCATGCTATTTACACTTATAGTGTAATTCTCACAAACTAGCTTTGTATGCCTCATGTTTGAGCATGTATTTCTAGCATGTTTTGGCCATATCTCAACATGATTTAGGTATTGTTTTGCCATGTTATACCTCTGTCTAAGGTTGGTTTGATAGCATTTTGCATGCTCTATGCACTTGTAGTGCAATTCCATTCATTCGCCTAATGTGTATCATGCTTTAGACCATCATTCTAGTATGATTTTGGCCTAACTCCAACAAGCTTTTGTCCATGTTTCAGCATGCCCTAGCTCTGTTTTAAGTTTTTTGGGTCATGCATGCATTGCTTTGTATAGCCATGGTTCAATCTAGCTCACTAGCTTTGAGTTTCCAAGCCACTAGCATGCATTGCTTGGGCTACTTTCATGATTTGGTATCATTTCATATGTGATTTCAGTGCATGTTTCATGTTCACACACTCACATTTGTCATTCTTTCTATGCTTTGGAAAGTTGGTTCTTTATGCCTTAAAGAAGAGTCATTCTGTATGCCATCATGCCTAGGCCTTTGGGCTATCATTTCAGTGTATTTTTGGTCTTGTTTTGCCATGATATAACTCTGATTTTTGTTGGCGAAGCCATCTCATGCTTGGTCTTGGTAGGTGTAGTGTAATCCTCTATTTTGCCCTTGCATACTCCGTGCTTCATGCCCTTCATGCAAGCATATTTTAGTTTTGGTCCATGCATGTTTTAGCATCATTTTGGCATGTTCTAGGACTGTTTTGGGTTGTCTTGGCCATATGCTTCGTGTTTTGTATAGCTATAGTGCAAGTGCCTATACTAGCTTCAAGCTTTGAGCCCTCTTGCATGCCATACTTGTGTTGTTTGAGTGGTTTGACACCATTCCATACATGATTTCAGAGCTTATAGTGTTGTCACATGTCCATGCTTTTCACTCTTTAAGTGCTCTTAAGAGTTGCATCTTTATGCCTTAATTCTTGAGCCAATTAGCATGCATGCTTGTCTTGCCTTTTCATGCTTTCCATGCCATCATTTCAGCACTATTGGCCACTGTTTTGGGCATGATTGAGGTCTGTCCATATTCAGTTTAAGTCCATTGAGCATGTTTGTTTGCATGTTGTTCGCATGTTGTTACATTCCATGTTGTTTACATGTGCATGCATTGCATAATGTGTGCATGCCTTGCATTGTGTTTGGAATTTTATGCATGCCATCCTAGCATTGGTAGAATAGCATGTTGTATGCTTGTTGCATTGCATCATGTTGTTGCATGCTTGTTGCATTGCATTATGTGGTTGCATCCTCATGTTGATAACATTATACTTGCCACGCTTATGTTGCATTGCATTGCATTTCGATGTTGTGTGATTTGCATTGTGTTTAGATAGGGTGTTAATCCAAACACAGGGAACGAGGGACGTTTCATACTTGAAGTGATGAAACGTGCCTCAATTCTTGGTCGCCGACCCTCTTGATCATGCGTGATAGAGGTTAAAGCATCTGTGTGTTTTTGTGCATTCATTTGACATCGACTTGTGCAACTCGGCATCTTTGGCCATCATGCATTGAGATGCGTGATAGATGGCTTAAGAGTCGAGCACTACACTCCTTTGAGCTTTAAACATGATAACAGGTGTGGTTGTACACACATTTTCTTGTAAATACACTGCTATGACTCTGTTAGTGCTCTGTTGCAGTAAAAGGAGAAGTTTACAAGAAGAAGTGGCCGATCGGCTATCAAGGCTGCCGATCGGCTATCAAAATTGGCCGATAACCATAAAAATTGGCTGTTGATCATTATACTTGCCCGATGGCCTTTCCTCTTGGCCAACCACCCCTCAGATTGTTCCTAAGGTGGGTCAGAAGCACTATGGAACTTGGCACAATTTTCAGAGATACAGAAGAGTGCAAACAGAGGCATCACGAGGCATGGTAGTGGATTTCCGAGCGAAGTCGACCGAGCATGCATACACCCCTCTCCTCGAGGCTGTTTTAACTGCTTTGTGTAGTTAGTTAATTTGCTGATCAATTAGTTAATGTATTTTCTAATTAATTCCATCTTTGTAATATTATAATTAGCTAGGTATAGCTAGTTTTAATTTGGTTTGTACTTAATTAGCTTAGCTTAGCTAGCTTAGCTTATTCTTTCGGACCCTCCGTCGAGAGGGCAAATTTTGTAATAAGCGTGCATGTGTGTGATGCATGTGTTCCAACCCCCATCTCTTTCTCCCTTTTACTTATCCGCTTTTGATGGTCAGTTTTAGGGCATATTTCAATTAGCATACTTATGCTTCGCATGCGTGCATCATTCATTTTGTCTTACATACACCGGGCTCGGCGCATCATTCAAACTGCATTGTATTTCAATACACTTTGCTTGAATACGTGTTTCAAAGCATGTTATCAAGTGTTGCATTCATATGTCATCTTAGTTAGCCAAGCCTATCTGAGTTGCATTTTTGCATGTGTTGCATTAGGCATTCTTGACATAGCTAGGATCATGCATGATTACTAACTAGTTTCTTTTTTTTTGGCTTGGAGTACACTGTGAGTGTTTTCGCTTTAGTATCCTTGCATGAGTGTAAGTGACTGCCATGAGGCTACCTGCTTAAGTGTTTAACTGCATGAATGCCTGTGGATGAAGGTTGGATTGCTTGAATTGGAA
>NW_021025513.1:1093482-1104909 GCF_004153795.1 Camellia sinensis
ATTTGATTACATTTATGTGTTCTAGACAAACCACAAGTTAGGGATGAAATCTCATTATCAAAAACAGTATTAACAAAAGTCATAAAACATTCACTAGACTTTATATAACATTAAAAAACGATGGATTTAAATCACCCAAAAAAAAGCATTGCCATAAACAATTCAAAACCTCGCGATGAGGCACAATAGGTTGGCTTGACAAAATGAACTTAGGTTGATGCCGCTAACTTTGCTCCGGTGCCTGACCACTTACATATATATAATAAACTGTGAGCTAAAATCCAGTAAATAACAAATGTGTAAAAGGGCTAAGAATGATTGTCCTTTTAGTAATTAAAATAGTCAATTGCATCCGTAAATCATTTATTCAATCAATGTCTCATATTTTATGTCATATCAGTCATTTAGAAATCATAGCAGTCATACGTGATACATCCAATAGTAAAACAGTCCAGTAGGTCTTAATAGACCGAACAATCAGTTGATAGCCATTAATACAGTAACCGTAGTTTCAAATATTGGAACTGACAGAGATCTTTGTAATAGTAGTAGTAACAGTAACAATAACAGTAGTAGTAACAGCCAGTTGTTATGGATGCCACAAGTACAGTTCATAAAATAGGACAAATATTCATTCAATAAACAATATTATTTCAGAAAGTAGTACAGTTAATCATTCAGAAAATAATTATAATTTAACATAGCTTTATAGCATTATTACTCACAGTGGGCTCCTCGATATACGTGGTTACATGCACTAAAGAAGCGTTGTCCGACCTAACCAAACAAATTCAAGCACAACGATTCAATTACATTCATATCGTTAGCCAATTCTATCTAATTCGGCTGTTGCTTATTCAATAACCAATTGTCTTTACTCGTTCGGTTCTAAATTTTTATTCGTTCATTCTAATGCACTCATAAGGTGTAAATGCACATGAAAACACTTTAAAACTATACAAATGGAGGCCCAAAAGGTGAAAAAGTGGTGCGAAAAACCGAGTCTACCCAAAGGGCCACATGTGCAGGGGTCCTAGCTGCACATGTGGTGACCATCAAGTGCGATTATTTCAGTATGTTCACTCATTACCGCCCTGTTTTCCGCACATGTGGGGCTTCAGGCCGCACGTGCGACGCCGTTCCAAAAACAATCCAAATTCTGCTCTTCTTTTGCAGCTCAAATTTGTAACAATTTATCCTCACTTCCAAGCATTCCTCAGCCTAAACTCATCATGAACATCTCAAACTCAACATATCTAATTTTAAATAAAATTATAACTTTAACTTGAGTCTCAAATGACATGCAAAAAGTTCAATTCTTCACTTGATTTGTCTATTCATAAAACTTATCTCTCTTAAGTTTCAAATCTTTAATACTCATGAGTGTTCTTCTCAATTACGAAATCTCGTGCAAGAAGACAAATTAATGATCATGCAGTTCAAGAATTATGCCATGCATGTTGAATTTAAGGCCAAATTCCTCTAATTTAGCTTGCATGTTCTAATTGTCAATTCCAACATTAAAGCTCCCAATTAACCAAGAATTCATTCTAATTAACCCTTTGTCTTAAAAGATGATGAGTGTAGGAAGTTCAATTTCAAGAAATTTGAATGAAAATCTTACCTTAAGTTGATGAATTGTGAAGAGCTAATTGTTTTTCTTCAATGTTCTTCATCACCCTTATTCTTTTCTTCTATTCCTTCTCTATGTTGAATTTTCAAAGTCTCTCCCTCTTCTCTCTCTATGTGTATGTCTATCTAGGTGCAAGAAAGTCCACTACACTTCTCACTCTAGTCCTCTTCTCTATATTCAATTGATGAGTATTGTTGAGTAAAACACTAATCCACTAATTCTTTAATTATACAAACATTGGGCTTGAATTAATTAGGCTAATAAACTAATTAAAATTGACTTCACTCAAATCAAATTAATCCCATCATTTTATGGCATAAAGCAAACTAAATTTAATTATACTTACGTGAATTAGGCTCCAATTCCTATCCAATTACTTAATTCTAACTAGTTAAAGTTAACGAATCAGACATGTTTAATTCACATCTATATGTATCTGTTCACAATAACACATGGCACAAATCAATACGATGCATATAATACATGGCACATAATTCACAATTAACACATAATCACATAATTAACAATAAGCATATAATTAATATAATTAATTGGCTTAATTAAGGACGTGGTTGTCACACAGTGGCTCAAGATCGACGACGAACTTTGAAGACTCTTATCTCATCACAGCAATGTCGAAGAAGAGTGAAGGTTGTGGAATAAAATAATCAACAAATATAGATATATAGTGAGGGTTAATTTGCTCATTTGATGAGTTAGTCCAGACTTTGGCTAATCCCTCAATTTATATCCCACCCCTCTTTGTGGGATTGAATTGTCCATCATATGTGGGATACCATATCCGGATGAATTGTTAATCCATACTTCAATTTTTTAACCAAACATCGGATTAATAATTTTATTGGATTATTAGTCCAATCCCAAGCACATGTCCACCCAAACAAACATGGCCTTTTTGTTTGAATTTTTCACATTTTGATCACAATGGGGTGTCTTATTTTGGTGTTAAGGTTAACTTGTAACTTGAATCGTTTCTAATTATTGTTATCTATATGTTTCTAGTTTGGAATATTAATATCTAATTTGGCTTATTTGGTTTGCAGGGAAGAGAAATTGGCACATTGCATGACCAAATTTGTAGGGGTAGCCAAGTGCGATGAATTTTTAATCGGTGGTGCTACATGCACTAATTAGTGTACTAACTAGTGTACCAATACTAGTTATGACATTATTATTGACCCTACTCATTATATAAATTATAAATGCTAAAAGTCTCTTAAATTATACCACATCATCAATTAGTACATCAGGTAGTACACTAATTGGTGCATATAGCATTATTCATTTTTAATTATATCATTTATTGTGAAACTTATTAATCAAAGATAAACCTATCTTATCCTATGTGTAACGCCCTCAAAAAAAAAAAAAACATTTAAACCCATCAATATAGACATGCATTGATAAATAAAAGCTCCACATTCTTCAATTTATCAGAGTACTTCATTACAAAATATTACATGTTAACAACAAAAGCAAATGCCCTACGGGCTTACAGCTTTCCAAGTTAACACTTGGTTACAAAAGAGAGTACTAACTCAATAACATATTAAGCCCTTGGCTTGAATTTACATGTAATACATCAAAAAGAAATAAGACAACAAAAGTGTGTCCGTCTCCAGCCTCCCAAACTATGTCCTTGGAGGTGGCATGCTACCTGTACCTGAAAATGATATTCCCATATAGGGTGAGCCACAGCCCAGTAGAAATACACTAAACCAAATATGAAAAATGACTAAAAGATTAGCAGTTCATAGATGGCCAACACTGATACTTTCCCTTATTACGCTTTACGGTTTCATGACATACAAGCCTATGTTACAATCCATTTTCCAATCCTTTTCAATTCTCAATTTACAACCGTGGCTCAGAGCCTGGCCAAACAACTTACATGAGACGGTAACTCATATTAAACCTCTTTCCAATTCATATTAGATAAGCGTACTAGCTATATCAACACATCAACAGATAAGCATACAAGCTATATCATCACTTCCGTAGATATGCATAAGAGCACTATCACACTTCCAAAGACAAGCATATGAGTTGTGTCAACACATTACTAGATAAGCATATGAGCTCTATCTATGGAGTCCATCCCCTATCTTCTCCCAACAACATCCGGTTTAGAGGTCCATCCCCTATCTCCCCCTAAACCGTGGAGTACATCCCCTATCTCCTCCAACACCACACAATGCATATAAACAATAATTATACACATCATCACACAATACATAAAGTTAATGTATTCTTTCGACCGTCATCCTCAATGACACATTCCAGTGGTTAGTTTCAGTTTGCCTAATCATCATGCATTGTCTACAACAATCAAGACTATCCTCCACCGATAGCCCAAGGCAGTTATTTCTATACAGAAAATAAATGCAACAATGGATATATAATCAACATTTCAACTAGGTGAGCGATAAATAATCCAACTACACCCTTTAATCCCATATCTTTCCAAATCAATTCCTCATTTCTCATAATTAATTATGCGAATTAATTAACCAATGTAATTAGGGCATTTTCCATAATTAACATTACAACCCTTAGGTCCCATTTTCATTAATGTTTTAGCATTAATTTCACTTTTCCATGCCAAACATGCAACTAGGTTTTATATAGCTAAAACCCCAACTTTTGTAAATTTACACAAAAGCCCCAAACTTTCACAACATTACCAAACCAACCCCATCATCACAAAATGCAAAAATTTAAATACAAAACCCATAGTAAGGAGTAGGTTATCCCTACCTCAAAGAATGACACCCAACCAAGAAGACGATGGAAACGAAAATGTTCCAAACCACGAACTTTTCGGATCTAAAGATAGCCCTCGACGATCAACAACTTTTTTGTAAAGGCCAAAGGTGACGAAATCGCTCATACTAGATCAATACCTAGAGAGAAGGTAGAGTTCTAGAGTGAGAAGCTCAACAATGGGGTTTTTGGAAAAGTAAGAGAGAGAAGAAAAGTGAAAAAGTGATTTAAAAATGACCCAGCGGATGACTCATATATGCATGACCCGCTCGAGCGCCAAGACACAAGAATAAAGCACTTCCGCTCGAGCACGAAAACCAGTCCGCTCGAGCGTAGATTTCCCCCTCCCAGAACATATATCCAGAAAGTACTACCCGCTCGAGCGCCAACAAACCCGCTCGAGCGCCACCGCTCGAGCGTAAACAAACCCGCTCGAGCGTAAAAATCACATCTGCAGAAGTTTTGCAGGAACACGAAATACTGGAGGTGTGCAATCCTCGCTCGAGCGCAAGAAGACCCGCTCGAGCGGATCGCCTAAAAACTGGACAACAAGGAATTGAAACCAAGGCCTAACCAACCTGTAACAACCCTGCTCAAAACATCCTAAAACTCAATCAAGTGGAATTAAAGGACGACAACAAGATAGATATCACTACCAAGTTCACGGAACCAAGTCCGGAATACAACAGAACAGTAAAGGGACAACCGGGATCGCTATACTATGTGCTCAGATTTTATTATCATTACTAATGAAAATTTCTTTTATTTTTGATCTACTATATATATCCATGTTGTTTGTTGCCCAAATTAATAGTAATATGTATAAATGGAATGAAATGGAAAGAAAATGAGGGAAACATTTTTCTCTTAAAACTCACTTGACCTCGGGTAGGAATAGGCTATTTTAGAAATTTTTTAGCTTTTTACAAAAGATGTTTAGAACAGTAAAGAGAATGATGTAACAACTTATAGTGATTTTTTGGCTTTTTAACTAAAATGGTTACTCCCCAAACGAGGCCTTATTGTATGTCTTGAAAAGTGGAGCGATTTTGAGGGGAAAAAAATAGTTAAGTTAGCACTGATGCTACACTCACTAATTGATATATCTATCAATTAGTGTACTAACATATGTTTTGAAATTGTCACTTCATATTAGAAAGACCTAAAGTTTCTAAAATGATGTCACATCATCATTAGTACATTAATTGGTATAGCAATTGGTGCCTGTAACTTTATTCTTAAGTTAATGTTGGCTTTTGATAATACCAAAATTATCCATTGAAATATCAAATAAATTAAAGGGTTAAACACTAGTAAATCTTAAATAGTGATCTTATGAACTATTCGGTCCCTTTTTTACTTTTATTTTTTTATGGACCCAAAGGTTCTATTGTAGTGTGAATTATATAAAGGGTTAATCATAAATGCAAGTGTGTTATGTATTGAGAGACAAATATAAGTTTTCTCATAATGTTAAAATTAATAAACATAACACTTCAAAAAAAAACTTCTTAGTGCACTTTTTCCAAATGTAACACTCTAAAAATGTAACAATCCAATAAAACATATTAAAAAGGCATTAGTGTATTTTTTTTATACTTAACAACGTAATATTTTAAAAACTTCTTACACTATAACATATAAGAATTTTTGAGACCAAATATTTTGGTCTCTAAAGGTGAAGATTTTGTTGCAAAAGATATTTAGGGATCAATTTCTATCGTCGTGAGGATAGTCACCAAAATGTCATCTTGAAAAGTTAAAAGCAATGCTTGTAGTGACAAAATATTGAAAATGTCACTAATAAATAGACTTTAGGGACAAATAATTTGGTCTCAAAATGGTTTATTATAGCGATCCCGGTTGTCCCTTTACTGTTCTGTTGTATTCCGGACTCGGTTCCGTGAAGTTGGTAGTTATATCTATCTTGTTGTCGTCCTTTAATTCTGCTTGATTGAGTTTTAGGATGTTTTGGGCAGAGTTGTTACAGGTTGGTTAGGCCTTGGTTTCAATTCCTTATTGCCCAGTTTTTAGGCGGTCCGCTCGAGCGGGTCTTCTTGCGCTCGAGCGGGAATTGCACACCCCCAGTATTTCGTGTCCCTGCAAAACTTCTGCAGGTGTGATTTTTACACTCGAGCGGGTTTCTTTACGCTCGAGCGGTAGCGCTCGAGCGGGTTTGTTGGCGCTCAAGCTGGTAGTGCCTTTTTGGTGTAAGTTCTGGAAGGGGGAAATATACGCTCGAGCGGACTGGTTTTCGCCCTCGAGCGGATGTGCTTTATTCTTGTGTCTTGGCGCTCGAGCGGGCCTTATTGCGATCGAGCGTGTCCAGATTTTTTTGTTCTTGACGCTCGAGCGTTGTGTTCTCCGCTCGAGCGAGAATGTCGTATATGAGTTATTCGCTGGGTTAAATCACTTTTTACTTTCCTTTCTCTCTCCTACTTTTTCTAAAACCCATTTTTGAGAGCCCCTCTCTCTAGAAACTCCCTTCTCTCTAGGGTTTGATCTAGCTAGGGTGTTTTCTTCACCTTTGGTCTTCACAAAAGTTGTGTTGATCGTCGAGGGCGTCGTTTTGATCCAAAAATCTTGGCTTTTGGAGCACTTTGGTTTTGGTCTCTTCTCCATCCGAGCTCTAACTTCGAGGTAGGGATATCCTACTCCTCTTTATGAGCTTTGTCTTTAAATTTTAGCATTTCGATATGTTGGGGGTTGTTGGGTAATTTTGCGAGAGTTTGGGCCTTTGTGTAATTTTACAAAAGTTAGGGTTTTTAGTTATATAAAACCTAAATGCATGTTTGGCATGAAGGAATGATATTAACGTTGAAACATTGATAAAAGTGAAACCGTGGGAGTTGAAATGTTAATTATGGAAAATGCCCTAATTACATTGATTGATTAATTTGTATAATTAATTGTTGGAAATGAGGGATTGAATTGAGAATAAGGAAATTGGAAAGGGAAGGGATTAGAGGGTGTAGATCATTTATCGCTCACCAAGTTGAAACGTTGATTTAATATCCATTTTGTGCATTTATTTTCTGTTTAGAAATAACTGCTTTGGGCTATCGGTGGAGGATAGTCTTGATTGTTGTAGACAATGCATGACGATTAGGCAAACTAAAACTAATCGATTGAACGTGTCATAGAGTATGACGGTGGATAGAATACATTAATTTTATGTATTGATTAATTGTGTATAGAACCTTTGTGTTTATATGCATTGTGTGTAGAGGAGGAGATGGGGGATGTACTCCGCGGTTTGGGGGAAGATGGAGGATGAACCTCTAAACCGGATAGTGTTGGGAGGAGATGAGGGATGAACTCCGTAGATACAGCTCATATGCTTGTCCAGAGAAGTATAGGCATAGCTCATATGCTTGTCTAGTGAAGTGTGGATACAGCTAATATGCTTATCTATTGATGTGTAATATGCTTATCTGTTGATGTGTTGGTATAGCTAATATGCTTATCTATTAAATAATGGTGGAGAATGAAAAGTGACATAGACATGTATGTTGTGAAATTGTGTTGTGATATATGCGGATGTATCAGTGTTGGTCATCTATCAATTGCTAATCTTTTAGTCATTGTTCATAGTTGGTTTAGTATATTTCTGCCGGGATGTGGTTCACCCTATATGGGAACATCATTTTTAGGTACAGGTAGTATGCCACCTCCAAGGACATAGCTTGGGAGGTTAGAGGCGGACAGGCTTTTGTTGTCTTATTTCCTTTTGATGTAATACATGTAAATTCAAGCCAAGGGCTAAATGTGTAATTGAGTTAGTACTCACTTTTGTAACCAAGTGTTAACTTGGAAAGCTGTAAGCCCGTAGGGCATTTGCTTTTGTTGTTAACATGTAATATTTTTTTGTAATGAAACACTCTGATGAAATGAAGGATGTAGATCTTTTATATATAAATGCATGTGTATATTAATGGGTTTATCGTCATTATTTTGAGGGCGTTACAACTTGGTATTAGAGCGTACCGGCTTCGAATACTTTGGGTACGTGGGAAGTGATAAGGATCACAATGGGTTTGTCTCGCTTGATAGAGACTTAGATGTAGTGTCATATGCTATGTGCTTAATTGATAACATGCTTATGTGACTATGTGGGTATGGAATGTAGTTTCTAGGATGTTGATTGGATCCTTGGGTTTCTGTGAGTCTTGTTGGAAAGGCACTTGATCAATGTTGTTTCTAACCGGAACTCTAGTAACACATCGGGACTATCATTATCCGGAAATGAAATTCGTAAGTGCTTATGTGTTTATGTGCTTACGTGGAATGAATTACAGTTGTCAATGCATTAGGACGCGAGTGTTATAGCTTCGGCACATTTGTGAATGTGCTAATAGTCTTGGTTACCTTTATTAGGATGTCAGGACGAGGACGTGGTAGGCGTGGCAGGCATGGTAGGCAGGAGGTACCTTTACCGGATGACGTTCTGGCAGTGCAGGAGGGAGTTGGTCTGGCCAATGTGGCCGAGCCAGCGGGTCAGCAGGCTATGGGCGCCTTGGCCCGAGAGATAGCCGGGGCTTTGGGTATTCTCAGAGCTGAGAATCAGGTTGCTGAGGCAAGGCCCTCTTTCTTGAAAAGGGAATTCTTCCGGTCTAACCCGGATGAGTTTGTTGGGGATCCAAAGGAACTGAACAAAGTCAACGAGTGGTTAGAACAAATGAGTAAGACGTTCGAGATGCTTGGCATCGAGGACGGAGCACTGAAAGTGACCTTGGCATCCTTCCAACTGAAGGGAGATGCGGGTCAATGGTGGAAGTACGAGAAGGCTCGTGTTGGTGGTACATGGGAGGCGTTTGTGATAAAAGTTTGGGGCTTTGTGTAATTTTACAAAAGTTGGGGTTTTATTCATAATAAACCTAAATGCATGTTTGGCATAGAGAAATGGGATAAATGTTGAATCATTGATGAAAATGGGACCTAAGGGTTGAAATGGTAATTATGGAAAATGGCCTAATTACATTGTTTAATTAATTGGGATAATTAATTGATGAGAAATGAGGAAATGAAATGGAATTGTCGAGATTGGGAATGTATGGGAGTTGGTCTGGCCAATGTGGCCGAGCCACGGGTCAGCAGGCTATGGGGCCTTGGCCATGAGAATAGCCGGGGCTTTGGGTATTCTCAGAGCTGAGAATCAGGTTGCTGAGGCAAGGCCCTCTTTTCTTGAAGAGGGAATTCTTCCGATCTAATCCGGACGAGTTTGTTGGGGATCCGAAAGAGCCACTTAAGGCTGACGCGTGATTGGAACAAATGGAGAAGACGTTCGAGATGCTTGGCATCGAGGACGGGGCTTGAAGGTGACCCTGGCATACTTCCAAGTGAAGGGAGATGCGGGTCAATGTGGAAGTACGAGAAGGCGGTGTTGGTGGTGCATGGGAGGCGTTGTGTGATGCTTTCCAGGAGAAGTTTTTATCTTTTCAGCTGCAAGAGGAGAACTGAGGGAACAGTTTTTGCCAACTTAAACAAGTAGGGCTTGTCAGTGGCCGAGTTTGAGGCTACTTTTACTAGTCTGTCCAGGTTTGCACCTGAACTGGTGGTGTCGAGGAACGCCTTGCTTTGAGTTTGAGCGGAAGTTGAGGCGAGGCCTCAAGTTGAGGGTTGGTGGATCTTTCATCCGGAAGTTAGGCGTTTGGTGGATGCTGCAGCTCATATGGAGACTATGATGCAGGAGGAAGATGAGGGGCAGAGAGCTCCAGAGAGCCAAGATTGGTCGGGTGATGGTAGGAGACAGAGGGGTTCTAACCTCAGCAGTTTCAGGGTGGTTTGGCTAGGTCGACCTTTCCGTGCCGATTGCAGGCTCCGAGAGAGGTAGTCAGGGGGATTTCACCTGTTACAGTGTGGCCAGCTGGGTCACAAGGTTTCGGTTTGCCCGCAGAAGGGAAGGGGTCAGCGAGCTGCTTCCTTCATCAGTAGACCTCAGGGCAGAGTCAGGGCAGGGGCCAGTCCTTGTTCTTGCTATCAGTGTGGTCAGCCCGGCACCTGAAGAGGTTTTGCCCGCAGTTGAGTGCCACTTCGGGAGTGTCTGGTTCTTGGCAGACGCAGAGTTTTCAGCCAGCTCAGTCTGCGTAGCCTCGAGGGCCAATCCGAGAGCTTTGTCATCCCAGTCTGTGCAGCAGTCTTTTGCTCCTAGAGTGAGCAGCTGGATCAGGGGCCTATAGGGCGCGTGTATGCTGTTATCCGCGTAGGATCTAGTTACGGTGCCATCGGTAGTGAGAGGTACTTTCTGTTTTGCAACTCGGTTGCTAGCGTGTTGATTGATACGGGTGCATCTCATTCTTTTGTATCTGCTGCATTTGATCTGTGTTGGAGTTGGAGTTAGCACTATTTGGCATCTCCTATAATGTGTTAGTATCGCCTTGTGTTAGGTGAGTTGATCTTGAAACAGGATGTTACGGTTGTGATATAGAGGTCGCCGACCATAGGCTTCCTTTTCTTTTGTTGTCATGCCCAATGAAGGGTTTTGATGTATTTTGGGTATGGACTGGTTATCGTCATACCGGGCTGTTATTTGATTGCTACCGCCAGAGGGTCACGGTTTGTACCTTGAGCGGGAGTGTTTCCATTTCTTAGGGATCGGGTTGGTAGTGTGTTGCCACCGGTGTATGATCCGCGAGGGTGGGAATGAGCTTAGTGGTCTACTTGCTAGCTTTACGAGTAGTGAGTGTGATGAGACCCAGAGTGTTTGGCCGAGGGTGGTTTGTGAGTATTCGGATGTCTTTCCCGAGGATCTTCGTTAGTTTGCCACCTCATCGAGAGATAAGTTCTCTATTGATTTAGTGCCCGCACAGCGCCGATTTTGATGGCACCTTATCGTTTTTCCCCAGCCGAGTTGAGTGAGTTGAAGATTCAGCTCCAGGAATTGCTAGATAAGGGTTTTGTTCGCCCTAGTGTTTCACCGTGGGGAGCACCGGCCCTCTTTGCTAAAAAGAAAGATGGTGCCTTGAGATTGTGTATAGACTACCGGAAATGAATCGGGCTACAGTTTCAAG
>NW_021025513.1:1104934-1123653 GCF_004153795.1 Camellia sinensis
TTAAGAATAAGTATCCTATGCCCCGTATAGATGATTTGTTTGACCAGTTGAAGGGTTCCCGTTGTTTCTCTAAGATAGACTTGAGATCGGGTTACCACCAGTTGAGGGTTAGGGAGGAGGATATTCCGAAAACGGCATTCCGTACGCGGTATGGCCATTATGAGTTTCTGGTGATGTCGTTTGGGCTCACCAATGCACCGGCAGTCTTTATGGATTTAATGAACCGGATCTTCTGGGAATTCTTAGACCGTTTTGTAGTCGTTTTCGTGGACGGCATTCTTATCTATTCGCCTTCTGAGGAGGAGCACGAGGAACACTTGAGAGTGGTGCTTAAGTTGCTTAGAGCCCATAGGCTGTATGCCAAGTTTGGGAAGTGTGAGTTCTGGCTAGGAGAGGTGAAATTCTTAGGCCATGTGGTATCCGGGGAAGAGGTGTCTGTTGATACATCCAAGGTTGAGGCAGTGCAAGATTGGGCACAGCCTAAGAGTGTTTTTGAGATCCGCAGTTTTCTAGGATTAGCTGGGTATTACCGTCGGTTTGTGAAAGATTTCTCCAGGTTAGCTTCGCCGCTGACTAGATTGACGCGGAAAGGGGTTAAGTTTGTGTGGAGTGAGACTTGCGAAAAGTCATTCCAAGAGTTGAAAGTTAAATTGACCACTGCTCCGGTCTTGATTATTCCGGAGAGAGGGTTGCATTATGCAGTCTATTGTGATGCCTCACGAGAGGGTTTGGGTTGTGTGTTGATGCAAGAGGGGAAAGTAGTTGCCTATAGCTCACGTCAATTGAAAATACACGAGAAGAACTACCCTACACACGACCTAGAGTTAGCAGCAGTGATCTTTGCCTTGAAGATTTGGAGGCACTACCTTTATGGTGAGAGGTTCGAGGTGTTCTCGGACCACAAGAGTTTGAAGTATCTGTTTACACAGAGAGACTTGAATTTGAGGCAGAGAAGGTGGATGGAGTTCATTGAGGACTATGATTTTGAGTTGCACTATCACCCGGGAAAGGCCAATGTTGTGGCTGATGCCCTTAGCAGGAAATCCATTAGTGATGTAGCTTGTATAGCCATCCGGGAATGGGAGATGTTGGGTGCGCTTGGCGAGTTTAATTTGCTTCTAGGCGAATTCGTTGAGGCTGCGGCCTTGTTTTCTGTTGTTGCGCAGCCCACACTTGTGACTAGAGTGTTAGAGGCACAGAGAGGTGACCTTGAGGTAGACCTAAGAGAACTTCTGTCTGATGACTCACGCTTCAAACTTTTGGTTGATGTGACTGGGTAGAACTTTTATCTAATATGACCTGGTTGAACTTTTATTGATTTGATCTGAAGAGACCTTTACCTAAATAGAGAACTATTATCTGATTTGGTTACATTATGGGGGATTGTGAATTGCTTATGATTGAATGTCAGGGTGGCTGTTTTCGTATCGAAGTGCCTTACTTGCCAGTAAGTGAAGGCCGAGCATCAGAGGCCAGCGGGTTTGTTACAACCCTTGCCTATTGCCGAGTGGAAGTGGGAGCATGTCACTATGGACTTCGTTGTAGGTCTTCCGAGGACTCAACGGGGTATTGATGCCATTTGGGTGGTCGTAGACCAATTGACTAAGTCGGCGCACTTCATTCCTTTGCGCGTGAGAGATTCGGTAGATCATCTCGCCGACTTGTATATTCGGGACGTAGTGAGATTGTATGGGGTCCCAGTGACGATCGTCTCAGATAGAGACCCTCGTTTTACTGCTAGGTTGTGGCAGAGTTTGCAGAGTGCCTTGGGCACTAAGTTAACCTTTAGTACGGCCTATCATCCTCAGACTGATGGGCAGTCCGAGCGTACTATTCAAATCCTTGAGGATATGCTTCGAGGTTGTGTCCTGGACTTCAGTGGGACGTGGGAAAGGCACTTGCCATTGGTGGAGTTTGCCTACAACAACAGCTTTCAGTCTAGCATCGGCATGGCACCGTTTGAGGCCTTGTACGGCCGACCGTGTAGGTCTCCAGTTTGTTGGGCCGAGGTGGGTGATGCACCTTTGTTGGGTCCAGAGTTGGTTAGGGAGACAACGGAGAAAGTTGAGCTTATCCGTAGGAGGCTTGTTACAGCCCAGAGTCGCCAAAAGAGTTATGCCGACCGTAGGAGGAGACCTTTGGCGTTTGAGGTAGGTGATCATGTCTTCTTGAAAATATCACCTAGGCGAGGTTTGATGAGGTTCGGGAAGAGTGGGAAGTTATCCCCTCGGTTTATTGGTCCCTTTGAAATCCTTGAGAGGGTAGGCGAGGTTGCTTATCGTTTAGCTTTACCGCCGCAGTTGTCCGGAGTGCATGACGCGTTTCATGTGAGTATGCTACGGAAATATGAGCCGGATCCGTCCCATGTGTTGGATTGGACCGACTTGGAGGTAGATGAGGACGCCTCGTATGAGGAGAGACCGGTTTGGGTCTTAGATAGGCGGGATCAAGTCCTGCGAGGCAAGACCATCCCCTTAGTAAAGGTTTTGTGGAAACATCACGGAGTGGAGGAAGCCACTTGGGAACGTGAGGCAGATGTCCGTGAGAATTATCCGGACTTGTTTGTTGACGTGTAATTTTGTATTGGAATTTTTGTAATATTGTTGAACGTTAAGAACATTGTATGTGTCTTACGTTGTAAAACATTGTGAATGTTTTGGTTAATGGAAGTTTGTTTTAACATTGTGTATGTTAAGTAAATTGTGGAAAATGAGTTGAAATTGCTAAATTTCGAAGGAATGCATGTTAATAATGCGGATTGTTATGAATAATGTGTTTTGCCTCTTGAAAAGAGATGGGATTGACCGGTAATGGGTCGGGTTGTTTAATATTATGTTGTAATATTGTTGAGAATGGAGAAAACCTGTTTTTGAAAAACTTGTGTTTAATTTCGGGGACGAAATTCTTTAAGGGAGGGAGGTTATAGCGATCCCGGTTATCCCTTTACTGTTCTGTTGTATTCCGGACTCGGTTCCGTGAAGTTGGTAGTTGTATTTATCTTGTTGTCGTCCTTTAATTCTGCTTGATTGAGTTTTAGAATGTTTTGGGCAGGGCTGTTACAGGTTGGTTAGGCCTTGGTTTCAATTCCTTGTTGCCCAGTTTTTAGGCGGTCCGCTCGAGCGAGTCTTCTTGCGCTCGAGCGGGAATTGCACACCCCTAGTATTTCGTGTCCCTGCAAAACTTCTGTAGGTGTGATTTTTACGCTCGAGCGGGTTTCTTTACGCTCGAGCGGTAGCGCTCGAGCGGGTTTGTTGGCGCTCGAGCGGGTAGTGCCTTTTTGGTGTAAGTTTTGGGAGCGGGAAATATACGCTCGAGCGGACTGGTTTTCGCGCTCGAGCGGATGTGCTTTATTCTTGTGTCTTGGCGCTCGAGCGGGCCTTATTGCGCTCAAGCGTGTCCAGATTTTTTTGTTCTTGACGCTCGAGCGTTGTGTTCTCCGCTCGAGCGGGAATGTCGTATATGAGTTATCCGCTGGGTGATTTTAAATCACTTTTTACTTTCCTTTCTCCTACTTTTTCTAAAACCCATTTTTGTGAGCCCCTCTCTCTAGAAACTCCCTTCTCTCTAGGGTTTGATCTAGCTAGGGTGTTTTCTTCACCTTTGGTCTTCACAAAAGTTGTGTTGATCGTCGAGGGCGTCGTTTTGATCCGAAAATCTTGGCTTTTGGAGCACTTTGGTTTTGGTCTCTTCTCCATCCGAGCTCTAACTTTGAGGTAGGGATATCCTACTCCTCTTTATGAGCTTTGTCTTTAAATTTTAGCATTTCGATATGTTGGGGGTTGTTGGGTAATTTTGTGAGAGTTTGGGCCTTTGTGTAATTTTACAAAAGTTGGGGTTTTTAATTATATAAAACCTAAATGCATGTTTGGCATGAAGGAATGATATTAACGTTGAAACATTGATGAAAGTGAAACCGTGGGAGTTGAAATGTTAATTATGGAAAATGCCCTAATTACATTGATTGATTAATTTGTATAATTAATTGTTGGAAATGAGGGATTGAATTGAGAATGAGGAAATTGGAAAGGGAAGGGATTAGAGGGTGTAGTCGGATCATTTATCGCTCACCAAGTTGAAACGTTGATTTAATATCCATTTTGTGCATTTATTTTCTGTTTAGAAATAACTGCTTTGGGCTATTGGTGGAGGATAGTCTTGATTGTTGTAGACAATGCATGACGATTAGGCAAACTAAAACTAATCGATTGAACGTGTCATAGAGTATGACGGTGGATAGAATACATTAATTTTATGTATTGATTAATTGTGTATAGAACCTTTGTGTTTATATGCATTGTGTGTAGAGGAGGAGATGGGGGATGTACTCCGCGGTTTGGGGGAAGATGGAGGATGAACCTCTAAACCGAATAGTGTTGGGAGGAGATGGGGGATGAACTCCGTAGATACAGCTCATATGCTTGTCTAGATAAGTGAAGATACAGCTCATAGGCTTATCTTTGAGAAGTGTAGACATAGCTCATATGCTTGTCTAGTGAAGTGTGGATACAGCTAATATGCTTATCTGTTGATGTGTAATATGCTTATCTGCTGATGTGTTGGTATAGCTAATATGCTTATCAATTAAATAAAGGTGGAGAATGAAATGTGACATAGACATGTATGTTGTGAAATTCTGATGTGATATATGCGGATGTTTCAGTGTTGGCCATCTATCAATTGCTAATCTTTTAGTCATTGTTTATAGTTGGTTTAGTATATTTTTGCTGGGCTATGGCTCACCCTATATGGGAACATCATTTTCAGGTACAGGTAGTATGCCACCTCCAAGGACATAGCTTGGGAGGCTAGAGGCGGACAGGCTTTTGTTATCTTATTTCCTTTTGATGTAATACATGTAAATTCAAGACAAGGGCTAAATGTGTAATTGAGTTAGTACTCACTTTTGTAACCAAGTGTTAACTTGGAAAGCTGTAAGCCCGTAGGGCATTTGCTTTTGTTGTTAACATGTAATATTTTTTTGTAATGAAATACTCTGATGAAATGAAGGATGTAGATCTTTTATATATAAATGCATGTGTATATTGATGGGTTTATTGTCATTATTTTGAGGGCGTTACATTTATTTTTTTGACAAAAAATTTGGTCCCAAAAAGATAATAATTCATCACTAATGTCTAATTTTTTTTGCTAAAAATATAATAACGACACTGTTCATAACAAAAATATTTAGTCCCTACAAAATAATTGTCCATAAATTTTGATCTCTATTACTTTAATTTTTTTGTAGTATTAGTGTACTGTTTACAAACATTACACTCCAATTAATGTAACACACAAAAACTTCTTAGTGTTCTTTTCCCAAACGTTACACTCCAATCAATATAACACACAAAACTTCCTTAGTGTACTTTTCCTAAACGTAACACTCTAAAAACGTAATATTCCAATGTAATACACTAAAAAACTCCTTAATGTACTTTTCTCAAACATAACAACGTAATGTTATAAAAAAAACTCCTTATTATATTTTTTTTTAAATATAACATTCCAATCAATGTAACACACAAAAGCTCCTTAGTATATATATATATTTTCCAAACGTAGCACTTTAATGTAACATTCTAATATAACACCAAAAAAGTACTGTAGCTCGGCTTTTCTGCGCTCCTTTTCGGAAGGTTTGAAAAGAAAGCCCTACAGTTTGGACTCCTGTAACATTCTAATATAACACCAAAAAAGTAATGTAGCTCGGCTTTTTCGGGCCCCCTTTCGGAAGGTTTGAAAAGAAAGCCCTACAGTTCGGACTTTCGTGGTTTTGAATCTAATCTCACAAGTGCAATGTGAAACTGATAAACACCAAAGAGTCTAAATCCGGCAAATCGTTTTGGAAAATTGATTTTGAATCAAAAGGTGCCAAAAGTGGACTGCTTTTCCAGATACGGAGTCGCCACCTAAATATTTATTTTGGAAAAATTTAGGAAACCCATTACTCGTGCCAAAGGCCACGTGTCCGTCATCACCAAAGTTGTCTCGGCTCGGGAACTTAGGTACGAGAGGGGAAGGTCATGAATTGAGCACCCTCACTCGCCCGATCAAAGATCGATCTCTACTAATCATGCTATGATCTGTTATAAACATTATGTGCTCTTATTCCGATTATTAAACTAGCATTACAATGTGATGCGCACATGCAAGTATAGACTAGTTTGCTCAATTTGAAACAATTAAACTCATGTTTGTTTGTGAAAATGGTTTGAATTTGCCACCTCAAGTGGGCTTAAAGTTTGCGGATTTGCCACAAAACATAGCGGGCTTAAAACATGATTTACCATTCAACAAAGTGGGCTTAAAACGCACATTTGTTGAATCATTCCAATTCAAACAACGAGCCTTCATCCACAGGCATTCAAGCAGTTTAGCATTTAAAAGCATGCTAATCATGGAAACATTCACATTCATGTAAGTATGCTAAACCATAAAAACTCACCTAGTACTCCAATCTAAGAAGATATGAGTTAGAAAATAATGCACGATTCCTAACTATACAAGATACCTAATGCAACACATGCAATAATGCAATTAATAGGCTCGGCTACTAATATAGCATATGGATCGATTTGAACAACATATGATTAAACACGTATTCAAATAATTATTGAAATGACAATGCAGTTTGAATGATGCGCCGAGCCTCAGTGCATGCAAGACAAGATGAATGGATGTAAGCATGCGATATGCTAATTAAAGCATGTTCCTAATCTAACCATCAAAAGCGATTAAATAAAAGAGAGAAAGATGTGGGGTTGGAAGACATACACACACGCACGTACACTTATTACAACATTACGCCCTCGTGAAGGAGGGTCTGAATGAATAAAAGTTAACCAACTAGCTACGCTAATTAAACTAACTAATTATTACAAAACGAAATTGAATAACTAGTTAAACTAACTAATTAGTTACAACACTTAATTAGCTACAATTAATTAATTACAACACATATTTGATCTATTGTTAATTAAACTAATTAGCTAATCCTAGGAAGCAAAGGAGGCCCATGCATGCTCGGTTTCCACCCGAAAAGCCAATGCCTTGCTGCTGAATGCCTTTGTTTGCACATTAAACACCAACAATTTTGCCCACTTCCAGAACACCTCTGCACCACCTTACTAACACATTGGGTAAATTTCACTGATGGCCGACAAGGGGCCGGTCGGCTACCAATGGTGGCCGGTCGGCTACTGGTGGTGGCTGTCGGCCACTGATAACCTGGACTTCCTTGCTGCAATAGAGAGCAAACAGAGCAAAACAATATATTTCTCAAGAGTTGTTTGCATACTTTGCCTCTCATTTTCATGGGAAAATCAAATGAGGGATAAAATTTGGTTCATAAACCATCAATCAAGCAATTTCATTGCATGATGGCTTGTGAAACCAATTGTGCAAGTTTAATAAATGCAAAATAAGACCAAATTGACCATCACCCTATCATGCATGATCAAAGGCAATGGAGACCTAGGAAAATGACACATTTCATCACTTTTGAGTATAGAATGTCCCATTTTCCTTGTGTTCAAATTAACGTCCAATTTGAACACATGTAATGTAACACAAAGGAATGCTTATCTTGTCACTTTTACTTGCCGAATTTGTTTACACATTTTAGTTACCAAATCATTCATTAATCAATTTGTCCATTGGTGAGTGTTTTCTAAGATGAAAGAAGTGTCAACCAAGGGATAGTTTAAGGCATGAGAGGAGTTTCATGCTGTTGGTAATGAACCCTCAAAAGAGGATTAAACCATTAAGCATGAGCCTCAATCTCAAGCTTAAACAACCCTAAGGTTGAAACAACTCTCAAAGCAAATGAGAAAGTGAAGAAATGAGGGAGATTGCAGAGATTATAAGTGTTGAAATTAGGTGAGAAAAAGCACTAAAACAAGCAATCAACTCAAACCAATGGTGGTTAAAGCCTTAAAACACCAAGCTAGTGAAAGGACTTATACTACAACTAGGCAATAAAAGACTCAAAAGTACCAAACAACCAAAGCAGTGGCAAAATAGCTCAAAACAGAGTTCAAAACATGTTAGACTTGAGCCACAAAAAACTAAAACATTAAGCTAATACATGGGACTAACTAGGCATGCAAACAAGACACAAGGAGGGGAGGCTAACCCTTCCAAATTTGGACTTCAAAATATGATTTTATCCACTGAAATAACTTTGAAAATCATTGTTTAAAAGCTTGAAAAAAGATAGTAAAAGGGTGGGAAACACAAGGGTAAAGGCCTCCAAAACAAGGTACAAAGAAGGCTTATCAACCCCTCAACCTTTAATGACCTTAGGATCCAAGCTTCAGCCAAAAAACATAGAGTTTTTATAGCCCAAAATTAGTTGGAAAACATGCTAGAATGAAGACAAAAGTAGCTAAAACAATAAGCTAAAACATAGAGCTTTTGAGCTAGTAAACATGCATAAAGAGGGGTGGCTAACCCGTCTATTTTTGGGACCTCAAAACAACATTTTTAGCCTCTGAAAACCTTTGAAAATGAGTGGTAAAAAGTTGGAAAAAAGTTGATGAAGGGATGGGAAACACAAGTGGAAAGGCTTAGAGAACAAGGTTCAAAGAATGGCGATTAACCCCTCAACCTTTAATAGCCTTAAACCACAAGCTTCAGCCCATAAAAATAGTTGAAAAAACACTTCTAAATCAGCATGAAAAGATAGAAAAGAAGTAGTGCAAAGATGCTCAAAATTATACCTCTTGAAGAGGAATAACACTTTTGTTCACAAACCAACTAATTCTCACTCTCAAGGGCTAAAATTTGGACTCAACAATCTCCACAAGGAGAGCTCCAATATTGGTTTAGGAAGTGTAAAGAGAGGGTGAATAGGTTGCAAGATAGAGATAGAGAGAGAATTTCAAGAATTGGAACTTTTGGAATTTTTTTGAACCTTAAATCAAGAGGTTTGGCCAGGTATATATAGAAAAACAGCCTAACAGGTCGAAAATATCAAGCCTTGAACATCTGGAGCATGTAGGGGATAGCTAGCCAAAAATATCTAGGTTTTTCACCAGTGGCTGATCGGCCATTAAAAATCTGCTTCCAAGCCCAACTTTAAATGGGCATCTCCTTCATCCGGACTCTTTTGTAGGTCATTCTTGAGTCTAAATTGAAGCTCCTGAAGTGTACTTTCCAATGGTGTCAGGCTCACATATAAATTCTAAATGTCCTAAGAGATATGCCTATTTTAGTGAAGGTTGCTCAGTTTTGGCTTAACCGGATTGATGCCTAATTTCAACCAGCCATATCTCCCTCATCCGGACTCGGCTTTAGGAGATTCTTGAGTGTAAAATGAAGCCCCAGAAATCCAATTTCCAATGTGGTGGCCTCACAACTTAAGTCCAAGTGTACAAAAGGATAGACTTGATTTAGTGAAGGCTGCTCGGTTCTCTCTTAACAGTTTATGCCCAACTTCTTCCCCAACAAGGTTTTCTTCCCTCCCCTCTTATTTTCTTCAACTCCAAACCTGTAAATAAGATGTTTAAAATATTTTTTCAAAGAGTTCACCTTTCTTCCATTTATTTCCACTTTGTCATTGCTTGGTTTACCGAAAAGTGCAATTTTTAACGAAATGCGAGCCTCGGAACATCGTAGAAACTTTTGGAAAAAATATTTTTAAAAAGAGGGTTTTAAGGTCTAAAATGATTTCGGTCAAAATCATTTTGGTCCAAAATGTGGTGTAAGGTTGGGATTTAGAAATCGAACATTTGCACAACATAACTTTCATTATCGAGTGATCAACCTGTGGCGCCCAAGTCTTAAGGGCGGTCAAAATGGGGTGTCTACAGTTGCCTCTCTTTGACAGTGCTCAAAGTCATGAAATGACGTGAATGAATGTCAAAGCCTGAAGACGACTCATTTTGACAAGGCCATAAGACTTGGGCAAACAAACAAAATGCAAATACAGTTAGTTGAACCCGAGGGTTGCCTACGTATCCCGTTGCAAGGAATCAAACCAGGGTAGTTCAGGGGCAGGATGCAAATGATACACAATTGTAATGAAACAATGCAATAATATATAATGTAACAAAATAATCAAACCACAAGTAGTGCAAAACACACACAAATACCACAAAGGGATGGAGATGCAAATCAAACTACGTTTACCACAGAAAAGAAGTGGGCACAACCAAATGATGCTTAACACAGGCTAAGTGCCTACATCCTCATTACTGGCCTCAGCGCAGCATGGATGCTTACACATAACAGAACCGTGTTTCAACGTGAAAGGGTGCGAGCACATGCAAAACTATGTGTTTCATAGAAAGAGAAAGAGTATAAGTAATTGGGTGAGATGATATAAGTGAGGAGTGATCTGCTCGGGAAAGATGATGATCCTAAATGCTGAATGCAACAAAACAAAGTACAATACAATGGATGCAGTGAATAAGGCATAGGCCGAACCACATCTTACCTAGAAAATGTATGGACACAAAACAAATCACGTCTAACACAATAAAGGTGCCGAAACCCTCAGACCACAATTCTTGTAGAACAAGCTCGTATACATGCAGAGTAATGTTTTAACGAGAAAAGTATGGGCACATGCCAAACTAAGCTTAACATGGAAAGGACAATATAATCAAACAAATAATGCAGTAAATCCATACGATAAATGCTATATATAATGTGATAGAAGTGATAGATAATAAATGCGATAATGATGCAGTGAGGAAGTGATGCTTTAGAAAGTACCTTACATGGGCAATTGGCGATGACTCACCTCATGCTGATGTGAGTCTTCCTCTTCTTCTTGGTTCATCTGCAGGTGCTACTTTTCTCCCTAGCTATGGTTGTAGCTTTCCCTATTCTCCAACAGGGTGACAGACTAGGTTGGTTCAGTATCCAGAATTGAGACGCACACAAGCTACCTCAACCTATAGGATTGCCACACAGATTTCAAGCCAAGAATACACCCCTGGGTATTTAAACAAGACTTTAGTCTCGGAAATTCCGAACCTTTGTGTTCTAGGCCTTGGCCATTCGAATTCTAGTTTCCACCATCTCAGTTGATCTCTTAGGAACTCGTTACAAACACAGGTAGGTGGCTATACCAGACCACCGGAAGTCGTTCGGGGCATGACAAACACCAAAGGATTTGCACCTTTAGAGGATTTAAGGTCTCCTAGACTAGGGAGTGTATAAAACAATGCGATGCGGATGCACAAAAGAGTGCGAAGGTGAAATGCACAGGATGGTGATATTAGTGGATTCTATGCACTCTGTCCACGTCCTAGGACGTGCGTGGAATTTATTTGACCTGGAAATATAACCGTCTCCAAGCAATGGAGCGTTGAACTTCATTAAATTCTCCCTAGTGCTTGAACTGCCTCCACTATTTGTGTAAACGAAAGGACTGATATCCCTTTGATGGCTAACCAAACTATCTTTTTCATTGATCAAACATATGAAAAGTTTTTGGACAATGATGATCAATCTCGAAAGAGCCTTCTTGCATTTATTGGCCACATTTACCCATCTCCATTTATACAAGTTATGGAAGCTTTTGCAAAATACGAGTCCTTGGACCAAGAACTTGCTAAAATGGATCTTGGAAGCTCTTTTTCTGCTCAGAAAACTTCTGCATAGCACGAAGCTGCCTTATCTTCTTTTGGAAATACTAGCTGGGGTGCTTGGCTAACACCTAATCAACCTCAAACAAGGGAGCGAATCCACCATAGATTTCCTGAATTTGATGACCCCATTGCAATTCATCCCTCTATGCGCAGCTCTGTAGTTTATCTATATATTCCCTTTGACCGTCTTCGTTGCCTCGAAGACAAGTTGCTCTCGGTATGGTATACTTCTACCCTGCCGACTATAATAATGTGAAAGACTCCACACCTCATTGAAGCTTTGGGAATCAGCCCCTCACTCTTAGCCAAGAAGCAAAACTTTGCTCCTCTGACTTTCTAGAGTGTGTGAATGAGCCACAGTTTCCACCTTCTTTCGAAGAGGAGCCAACTGCTCCTCTCCTGCCTTCCAATCCTATTTGGATTGAGGAATTGAAACTCACCCTCTTCAAAAGCCAGCATTTTCCTCCCTGCCAGGCTCCAGTTCCTCCAACTACTTATCAGCAGTATAGAGCCCAAACTTTGCTTGCAGCTTTCTCTCACTTATCCTTCGAAGTCCTTCGAGATGACACTCCTCACAAGAACCTTTTATGAGCTTGTGATATTGTCTCTCAAAGCCACATTCTCAATTCTGTGGCCTAGGCAGAGCTTCATACTTTCTTAGATCAGCTCCATCTACCGCTCAACTGGTATAAAAATGCTTTTGCTAACAGTGAGTCGTTGAAGGAGATCTCTGCTACTTGCATTCAAACCCAGTATGAGGCAGAGAATCTTCTTGAAGAGTATGAGGACTTCAAGAACCAGGATTCAGAGTATGGAGAGGATGCCAATATGGGTGGCATGAGAGAGATGGATGAAGTGGAGAGAGCTCTTAAACAAACGGAGTTTGAAATGAAGGCCCAACAACTTTTCTATCAAATAAAGGCTCACCAATTAGATAAACCAGAACTAGATAAGATAGAAGAGAGGTTAGAAAAGAAACATGTGTTTATTGAATTTTGCTGGACAAAATTTCATGACCTTGTAACTATGTCCATTCCTTACTTCTATGAAATTGAGAATGTAGCCAAATAGGCCCCCCCAATGTAAATATTCATATCAATAAAATTAGGTTTTCCATATTCCAATTGTATGATTTGGTTTTTCATATTCCAATTGTATGGTTAATATGTCTTTATTCCTCACTTTGTTTACATAACCTATGTAAATAACAACTTCAAATTAAACAATCCTATTTCGAAGCTTGGTTTTAAATATTTCGAAGCATAGAGCTCCCCTTGCAAAATGACAAGTTTCCTTTTGAAAGATTCTATCTTAATAGGAAGTCCAAAAAGTACTTTTTTTTTTTTTTTGAAATTTGAAGGCGTGGGTTTCATTTTGCCTACTTGCAGATCTAGCATTATTTCAACCAATAATGGCCTTATGATAACTATTTATCTCAAAGTTACAAACAAAGCTCAAAAGCACACTCTCTTTCCTTAAAAGGCCACAGAATATTCCTTCGAAGGAACTCTTCTTTGTCAGGAAGCCTAGGATTGTGTTTTGAAGACCTTTGAATCGAATAAATCCTAACTACGCTTGAGTCTAAAGCATAATCTTTACAGATTCTGGGAAACACTGCCTTTGAAGCCAATCACTTGTTTCGAAGCCAAGCTGAATCATTTGTTTCGAAGCCAAGTTAAGCATTTGAAATGCATTTCCCTCTCAAAATGCTGTTTTTGAAGGAAACTCTATTTGTTACACTTTCAGGACCCATCTTATTCTAAAATAAAGGCCTTAAATCCCATATAGGCCTAAAATAACCAATTTGATTAACTTGGGTCTATTTTGAACCATTAGGCCGAATGGGTAATTTTTGGACAAAAAGGTTTAAAACCCCAATTTCTCACGATCTTACCTATTCACTTGTCCAATATTTCCTTTTCACTCCTATTACTGTCGATTTCAACTTCTTACCCTTCTCTTACTCACTCCCTTCACTCTCCCTTCAGCCCTTCACTAATGGCTTCCTCTTCCTCGAAAGTACTAGTTGTTGAGCATATGAGCCCGTCCATGGATTTGAGGAGATGTTTCACTGATGAGATGGATAAATACAAGTCTGGTGAACCAAGTACCATTGATAGACGCATCTTCGTCCTTTGTCCTTCGTCACCACGCCCAACTCCTACTCCGTTTCCTGTTTTGTATCCTCCCTTAGAGGATCACCAACTCCTCTACGAAGGAAAGCTTAACTGGGGAAGCTAAAAGAATGAACCGACTTCATTGCTGTTGGCCCACATTGAGGCCAGAATGGAAGGAATGGTATGACCGAGTCGTTCTTGCTAGAACATGGGATCTCCAAGAACTCTGCCTCCTTGATGCTCTTCAACTATCCAGGTTCACTATTCCTGAAGATCCTTTTCTAATTCCTGCTGCTCTTCTGCTTTTGGAATCTAGCTTTTAATTTTTTTCCAATTTTAGTGTGGCATGATGGCCTCCACTATTCTTGACATATGCCACCTCTTAGGGTTATCACCCATTAACACCCATTTCGGCCCAAACTATCCTGACCTTAAGGTCTCTTTTTCTATTCCCCATTTGAGCTCTTTCTTTAGTGATTTTGTAAGTTTTGAGAATAAAAAAGAAGGCCCTGTGACCGACTGAGAATTCTTTTCTTTTATCCTCTATTGGCTTTGCAAATTTCTCTTCTGTTGGAACAATCTTCTATGTAAAATAAATAAGTTGAAACAAATTAAACAAATAAAAATAAATTACTTACTGAATTTATTTTACCGAATTGAATAATTAATTAAAAGATCAAGTCAAATGTGTGACATTCTATCCTTAAGACAAATTCGCCCCGCTACGGTGCTTACGGGCAAATGGTGTCTATCTCCCAAGATACAATGATCTTCACAAATTGTAGTAGTACTCCAAACAATTTGTTTGGCGAACAAAACCTGTGTTCTAAACTCTTTGAATTTTTTCCTAAAATAATATAAAGAATAATGCAAACAGATAAAAGCCTAGACAACAAGAAAATGTATTTTTTTGGCTATTTTTTCCGATCAGAACACTGCTGGAAAATGTAGCTATATATAGGCAAATTGTAGACCCGAACAAGTATGTTTTTGAACTTGAACATGTGCAAAACCTTTGAACAGATGCATTTTGAAAATTGGACAAATTTGAACCTGTAACTGAACAGACACAGTTATAATTTTGAACCTGTAATTGCTGGACAGTTTTTGGCAATTTATCTGTTGGAATTTCGGACCGTAAGAGGCAAAATTATGGACAAAAAATTTGAATTAATTTCTTACAGGAATTTTTGAAAAAATTCAAAAGAATTTTGTCCAAAAAATTAACATTAGAATCGACTTGACCTATAACCCACACTCGCGCCTAGTACGGCTCGGCTCGGCCGGTCTGACGGGCTGCAGCGGCGGCGGTGCGCGCGCGTGTGGTGGTTTGGGCTAAGGTCCACTTTATCCATAACTCCTCCCTTCTACAAACTTGGGGTGCCCTTTGGGACCCAAACCAAGGTTGTACACCTAGAGCTTATATACTCACAAAAGCTTTCTTAAAGTTTCAATGTGGGACAACCCATTTCAAAGAAACCCATATTTAATTCTTTAAATGTCCAATTTCACGAACCCGAAAACGACGTCAAGTTCCCATTCACTTATAAATGGTTTTGATGAACCGTCTTCACCGTGTGACTTGCCATACGGCAAGGAACACGTCACCTCTTTTGACCCACCCCAAAAGACGTGTGGAACCCACTCAATTTTGGGCTCAAAGTTGGCCAAAAATAAGCCTATAAAAACAATTTTCCAACAATCCCCTACATGAATGGAATTTGACGGAAAGAAAATGCAACAACATGATCTAATTACAGAGAGTACAGAAATTGGAAATATTCTGCAAAGGATAGGTAGCTTTTGGCTTTGAACCTTCCCTTGTGAGACACTATCGGATTTAGTAGCTAATCAGTGAATATGATGTCTTGAACTGTTCAGCCGTTTGTGTAAACCAAGACAATAGAACTCACATAGTATATTACCAGACATAGTTTAGTTCTCATTATTGTGTTCATTTTGGCCCTGAACAACTTGGTCTTTCATGAGTGCTCTAGAGAATTGTAGCCCTTCACAAATCTTATAGAACCGGCCCAATTCACACTCATATAGGTGATTCTTATGAAGAGTATCCTGCTATACTCCACTAGGTATATCTAGATATAAGAATCATTAAAGTTTTACTTAACCTAAAAAGCTGCAGACATCATTATTTCATCATAGAAATGGGTAGGAGTTTGACTCCCCAGTGATCCTTCTGAGTCATACACAACTTGGTTGTCTCTTTGAACCCAAATCTTGGGATCTCCAATCAACTAGGTTGGGTTGCCGTTGTGGTAACTCTTATTTAATAGGATTAAGTCCCATTTCCCTTGATGAATTCTCAACTAGCTCTCTTGCCAACCCTTTGGTTAGTGGATCCACTATATTGTCTTTAGACTTCACATATTCAATGGAAATAATTCCATTAGAGAGTAGTTGTCTCACGATGTTATGTCGCCGACAAATGTGTCGTGATTTACTGCTATACATATGACTCTGTGATCTACCTATTACTGATTGATTATCGCAATATATGCATATAGCAGACACCGGTTTTGGCCATATTGAAATATCTTTAAGGAAGTGGCAAGGCCATTCTACCTCTTCCCCAGCTTTATCTGAAGCTATGAATTCTGATTCCATAGTAGACCTAGCAATGCAAGTCTGTTTGGAAGATTTCCAAGATACAGTCGCACTACCAAAAGTAAAGACATACCCACTGGTGGATTTTGAGTCTCTAGTATCCGATATCCAATTTGAAACACAGTATCCTTCAAGTACTGCTGGATATCAAGTATAATTAAGCCTGATGTTACGAGTAAATCTGAGGTATCTTAGAACCCTTATAATTGCTTTCCAGTGTTCTACTCCTAAATTACTCGTATATATACTTAATTTACTTACTACAAAAGCTATATCCGGGCGAGTGCAGTTCATCAAGTACATCAAGCTTCCAATAATTTGGGCATATTCTAATTGAGAAATACTTTCTTGTACATTCTTAGAAAGAAACAATTTAACATCCACAGGTGTTCTTGCAAGATAATCACCATCTTTGCTAAATTTGTCAAGTATTTTCTCAATGTAATGTGATTGTGACAAAGCATAATCTTCTGATGTTTTGGTAATTTTCATACCAAGAATTACATCAGCAATCCCCATGTCCTTCATATCAAAATGTTTATTCAACATTTTCTTGGTAGTTTTAATAATTTCATTATTACTACCTATGATGAGCATGTCATCTACATAAAGACATACAATGACATAACCTTTGTCTATGTTTTTAATATAAACACATTTGTCACACTCATTAATTTTAAATCCATTTGACATTATTGCCTTGTCAAATTTCTCATGCCATTGTTTTGGTACGTATTTTAAACCATATAATGATTTAACCAATTTACACACTTTCTTTTCTTTTCCTGGAACAGAAAATCCTTTTGGTTGTTCCATGTAAATTTCTCCATCTAACTCACCATTTAAGAAAGCGGTTTTCATATCCATTTGATGAATTTCTAGATTGTATAGAGAAACAATGGCAATTAGCATTATAATGGATGTTATTCTAGTAACCGGTGAGTATGTGTCAAAGTAATCAAGACTTTCTTTTTGTCTAAAACATTTGACCACAAGTCTTTCCTTGTATTTGTCAATTGATCCATCTGCTTTCATTTTTCTCTTGAAAATCCACTTGTACCCAAGAGGTTTACAACCTGGTGGCAGATCCACCAATTCCCAAGTGTGATTTTGCAAGATGGATTCAACTTCCCTGTTTACAGCTTCTTTCCATAAAGGAGCTTCAGGACTGGACATAGTTTCTTTAACAGTTAAAAGCTTATTTTCTAACAAAAATGTTAGAAAATCTGGACCAAAAGACTTTGAGGTTCTAGCACGTTTACGACGCCTAGGTTCCTCTTCTTCATTTTGATCTATCTCTTGCTCTTGTTCTTGACCTTGTTTTTTTCTATCATGACTAGTAATAGCATCATAGGATCTTTTATTAGTACTAGTCTTGTCTGGAAATATATATTCAAAGAACGATACATTCCGAGATTCAATAGTAGTATTTATATGCATTTCTGAATGTTCTGACTTATAAATCAAGAACTGATATGCACTACTATTGTTGGCATAACCAATGAAAATGCAATCAACAGTTTTAGGACATATCTTAGTCTTTTTAGGATTAGGAATAGCCACTTTAGCCAAACACCCTCATACTTTTAAGTATTTGTAGGATGATACTCTCCCATGTCACATTTCATAAGGTGTTTGATTCACTTTCTTTCGAGGTACTTTATTAAGTATATAATTAGCAGAAAGTATTGATTCCCCTCACAAGTTCTGAGGTAATCTAGAACTTATTAACGTGACATTCATCATTTCTTTTAAAATCCTATTTTTCCTTTCAGTAATTCCATTTTGATGAGGTGAGTAAGGAGCGGTGGTTTGATGAATTATTCCATGTTCGTTACAAAACTCACTAAAAGGTGATTCATATTCACCACCTCTATCACTTCCAAGTTTCTTAATTTTCTTACCAAGTTGATTTTCAACTTCATTCTTATATTGAATGAAAGTTTCCAAAGTTTCATCATTGGTTCGAATTAAATAAATATAATTATATCTAGTATAGTCATTTATAAAAGTGATAAAATACTTTTTCTCACCTCTAGTTTGAATTGATTTAAAATCACAAATGTCACTCGGAATTAATTTAAGTAGTTCCGTACTAGTATAGTCATTTATAAAAGTGATAAAATACTTTTTCTCACCTCTAGTTTGAATTGATTTAAAATCACAAATGTCACTAGGAATTAATTTAAGTAGTTCCGTACTTCTTTCAATTGAATGAAAAGGAGTTTTGGATAATTTTGCCTCAACGCAAATTTCACATTTATGATTTGAATTAATGTCAAATTTAGGTAAACATTCCATATAAATTAATCTACGCAAAGATCCATAATTAACATGTCCTAATCTACCGTGCCATAAGGTGGAGGAGGCGTTG
>NW_021025513.1:1132026-1142936 GCF_004153795.1 Camellia sinensis
GGTGGGAATTAAAATTCTCTCCAGCTGCCATATTTTTTTGATATGTTAAAAAGTTAAGAGAATAGGTAGAGGCTTAAAATCTTACATAATTATGAAACAGTAGTTCATCAATTTTGTATGCACCATGATATGAAGGTCCATTTATCACTCATGCATTGTTCTGTCACTCATTGTTTGGGTTTGTCTTTATATTCTAAATGAATATGAAAGATAGGCTCCGTCTTCTCTTTCACTTTTTTTTGAGTATTTTGTTTAATCATCCTGCCTAGGTGATCAGTTTGATGTAGAGAAACACTTCCAGAATGATGTTATTCTTTAAGCATTTTCCTTAAACTCGATTCTCCTATTTCTCTTCAGCTTTGTTGTCTGCTAGATCTGAAATTTAAACTAGTTGGGTAAGATCAAAAGCTGCAACCCAGTCCGTGGAATACATTGGATGTCCACTCCAATCCAATCCAATGTTATAGTAATATCACAAGAAGACAGGTTCAAGTTGGTCAGATGGGGTGGGAAATCGGTTTTTGTAAGGCACTACTCACATTATTTTGGCATCTCTCTCTCTCTCTTGATTACACAACACCATTCCAGAATGATATCAAACAGTTCCAATCCTCATTTTGAATTTTCTTAGAGAAGCAGAGTTTTGGTTTGCTCTTTTCTTTTTGTGTGTGTATGGTGCGGCCCTTTTTGGCTCCATAGTGATGCTTTAAAACAAATGCCTGTTGTGTGTGAATGTCTATTAATTCAATCAATTTTTTGGTGTGGCCATATGGCTTTGTTTTGTCGTTATGTTTCATGTATATTACAACTTAAGTGTGTGAGGTGCATCGCACACGCTGCATAACACTCCTCCTTTACGGACACTCATCCGGCACTCTCTACTACTTAAATACCTATGCTCTCTACTACACCTCATCTCTATGACCCATACATATACTCACAAATCGATTATATGAAGACTTCTTATCATGCATACTAAGACCGGCGTTACTCAATAATAGAATAACTACATAATGATATAATCCCGTACCCCCTATACATCCTTACTCACCAAAAGTACAGGTAGTGTCTACGGCCGTCACCTGCAAGTCTTGCAGGGATGTCCACTCGTACGGCTCGCGTATGACTCACCCCTTTTAATATGGCTTTTGTTTAATATTACGATAATTAAAATTGCTGGTATGAACATCTTGGAAAAGTGCTGCAATGACAGTTTTGAATGCAGGCCAGGCTTAGTTTGATTTTTTTTGTCCTTAGTATTCAACGATGTAGCATTATTAATTGAAATATGTATGCATATACAAAGTTGTCTTATAGTACTTTCTCTGGTTGCTCTAGTGCTGGGTTTTAAATATATAGTGGCCCATATATCAATATTTATAATATATTTAATTATTTTAATGGTATTATTTTTATATTTTATATATATATTTAATTTTAGTTAATGGTAATGGTAACTAAGGTATGTTCACTATCTCATATGTGTATGTGTCCCTGATGGTTGGGAAGTATATAAGGATTACACTTGGATATAAATCCAAGCCTATTCTTATAATAGCCAGTGACCATCAAACGCAGACGTTTTGGTGAATAGGAATAGGCTTGAAACTCTATTCCTTCATATTTCCAATGGTTTATTGTGTGGAAAGACTAGTGTTAATCTGTGAGATGTTGTTTATACATTCAAGATTTGGCCATCCAAGAACAAGATTCACAGCTTGAAATCATTCAGGAGTGTATTCTTCCTTTCCTGATGTTTAAATTATAATTCCTTCTCATAAATGGTATCAAAGCCTCCTCCTGTTTTTGTTGTCTATTATAGCCTACTTGTATTTATGTGAGGCCATCAACGTATTATATTAATATATATATTATTTCCTGAACTCAATTCTGTTCTGGTATGATATTTGGCATTATTCATGCATTTATTCAGTAATTTCTTTTTAAAAGGCATAAAAGACATAAATAGTATTCTAAGATTTTTTTTATATATAAAGGATGATATTAAGGATATTTTGTTATAATCTATCCCTCTCTATATTATGTTTCCTTGAAAAACTTCGCGCTCTTTGTGGCTTTATACGCAGTAGACTACCATATGTATGCACCCGAACTGTGGTCCCTCACCATCTCACTCGCACCTTCGGACTTTGGGTCTTGATCATACATATTTTAAGGTGTTTATCTACCCGACTACGGTTCTCATACATATATCGAAAAGCCTATAATCTTCATAATAATTGGCCATGCTCTCTGTAGAATATATACATACTACATGTATCAAGATTATTTATTCCATGAAAATTTATGTTGAAAATAAGAGCATGTATATACTATATGTTGGCTTAGAATTTATTTCGGTCCACTTTAAGCAAAATCTAGTATATGTTGAATTTACATTGTTTGGCCTTAAGATTTTTCATGTGTATTATTCTGATTGCATTTGATCTTCTGTTGATATTAGACATTTGTGCATTAAAAGATATGTATTGTACAATGTGACAATTAAAGATTTGCCTCACATTAATAAATTATGCCATATTAAAAGTTTTATTTTGTCTTTAAGAGTAGCCACAACATCTTAGATAAAAGATGTGATCCATGCATTTTGATCACATTAAAGTTAAAAATTATTTTGGCATTTTTACATTGCAATTTTTATTTATAAATAATATTCTTGGTCCATAGGAAAGTAGATTATTTATGAAGATTTAATAGGAATAAGAAATAATGGATTTGGGATTAAGGGATTGAACACCTCTTAAACCACATGCTCATGATTTTCTTTTTAAATATTTCGAAACCACATTAGCCTTATAAAAAGTAATGAGCAATCTAAATAACCCCCTAGTTTGTGACCTCTACCCACAGGAAGGTTTAGATTTGTTACTGAATTGACAATTGCGTTTGATTCAGACTATAGCATTTGTTTCAAAGAGCATTACAATGTTCTTGGTAATTGCAGTGATTTCCTCTTGTACTATCTAATGAGTTTTCTCGTATTCCATTCTTGAACGGTGATAATTTTTCGGATTGACAGGACAAAATCCTTCTAACAGTAGGGTGCATGGACCTCAATCTGGCACTCCGTGTGGATGAACCTCCTAAACCCACGGTCAAGAGTTCCGTTGTAGAAAAGAGTTCTTATGATAAGTGGGAGCGATCTAATTGCTTAAACCTAATGCTCATAAAGTCACATATCAGCCAGAGCATTAGGGGCTCAATCCCACCATCTGATAAGGTCAAGAACTACATGAGGGCTATTGAAGAGTAATTTGTTAGTTTTGATAAGGTATTGGCAAGCACCCTAATGAACAAACTATCATGAATGAAGCATAACAATTCTAGAAGTGTGCGTGAGCACATTATGGAAATGAGGGACGTTGCAGCTCGTCTTAAGTCCTTAGAGATTGAGATTTTTGAGTCATTCCTTGTCAATTTCATACTCAATTCTCTTCTTGTGGAATATGGAGCATTCTAAATTTCTTACAACATACAGAAGGAAAAATGGTCTATCAATGAACTTTTGACCATATGTGTTCAAGAGGAGGAGAGATTGAAGCATGGAAAAGTGGAAATTGCTCATTTAGCAACACATAAAGGAGGGCAAGGGAAAAAGGGCAAAGGTGATCAGAAATGGAAGAAGCTTGGTAAAGTGCCATTTAAAAATCATAGCAATAAGGATGCATGCTTCTTCTGCAAGAAAAAGGGTCACATAAAGAAAGACTGCCCCAAGTATAAGAAATGGCTTGAGAAGAAAGGTAATCTCATATCTCTTGTGTGTTATTAATCTAATTTTTTTAATACTCATCAATATGATTGGTGGATTGATTCAGGTTCTACAATTCACATTGCTAATACCATGCAGGGCTTCCTCAGCCTAAGGAAACCTACGGGAAGTGAACAAGGTATCTATTCTGGCAATGGGATGTGTTCACACATCGAAGCTGTTGGAACTTTCAAACTTGTTTTAAAAAATGACTTTGTTTTGGATCTTGAAAACACATTTTACATTCCATCTTTTTCAAAAAACTTAATTATCTTTATGTCTTAAGATGCTGTGGCTACTCTCAAAACAGAATAAATTTTTTAAATATGGCATAATTTATTAATGTGAGCAAATCCTTATAGTCACAACAAATACATAATCTTTTAATGCACATAATGTATAATACATACAATCGGAATAATATCACATGAAAAACCTCAAGACCAAACACATGTAATTCAACCTTATACTAGATTTTGCTTAAAAGTTGAACCGAAATAAATTCCATAAGTCCAACACATAGTATATACATGCTCTTATTTCACATAAATTTTCATGGAATAAATAATGTTGATACATGTAGTATGATATTACATTATACTAGAGAGCATGCCAATTATTATGAAAATTTATAAAGCTTTTAACGAATATGTTAAAACAGTTCACTGTATGAAATTCAAATGAATTCACTTACTATTTAAACAAGCAACTATAATAAACAAAATATCCTTAATATCATATCCTTTATATATAAAAAAATCTAGAAATATATTTAAGTCTTTTATGCCATTTAAAATTAACTGAATAAAAGCATGAAATTGCAAATATCTATACCAGAACAGAATTGAGGTTCAGGAAAATAATATATATATATATATATAACGTAATGGCCTCCATAAATATAGTAAGGCTAAACAACAAAAACAGAAGGAGGCTCTAATACCAATTGTGAGAATTAAAATAATATTAATTTAGAAAGAAGAATACCTCCTGACATGATGTTCAAGCCTTTGAATCTTGTTTTTGGATGGCCAAATCTTGAATGTATAAACAAAACACACTCATAGAACACTTTCACAGAACCATATGGGAAAAGTGGAAGGAATAGAGTTTTAAGCCTATTCTATTCACAAAAACGTCTGTGTTTGATGGCTATCACAGGCATATATACAGATAGGCTTGGACCCATATCCAAGTGTAACTCCTTATAACTTCCCATCATCAGGGAAGTTGTAACGTCCCATGAAACCACCATATGGGATAGTGAATAGACGTCCATAAAACCATATGAAATAATAACATTGTGGAACTTTAAATACCACTGTCGGGAAGCTTGTTTTAGTCCATATATGGATTTCTTGAGCTTGCAAACTAAGTGACTATCTTTGTCAGAACAAAATGCCGTTTTCACATTCATTTGATGTAGCTTTAGATCAAAATGAGCTACTAATGCAATGATAATTCAAAATGAATCCTTCTCAGAAGCCGGAGAGAATGTATTATGATAATCAATGCCTTCTCTTTGAGTAAAACCCTTGGCTACAAGTCTGGCCTTATATCATTCGACATTACCATTTGAGTCTTTTTTGGTCTTATAAACCCATTTACAGCCAACAACTTTAACTCCTTTAGGCAACTCGACAATTTCCCAAACTTGATTCTTAGCCATAGATCCTAACTCTTCCTTCATGGCATCTTACCATAATTTAGAATCATCCATATTCATGGCATTGGAAAACAAAATAGGATCATCTTTAGGTCCGATGTCAAAACCAGACTCCATTAAGTATACAAAATAATCACCAGAAATTGCTGACTTTCTAGCTAGTGAGGATCTTCTTAATTCTGTAGTCTCAATTGGGACTTGAGCTACAAGCTCTATGTTGACTTGTTCCCTTAGTGGTGGAAGTTCTTGAATTTGTTGATTTTCCTGGATATCAGGTTGATTATCCTGAAAGATAACCAATTCACCTATATTCACGGGTGATGTATCTGGATCCTGTGATTCATTCCACTTTATCTTTCAAGGGTAACTCCCACTAGGGTCAACTTCCTTAATAAACTTAGCATTTCTGGCTTCAAGAATTCTAAGTGAATTTGAAGGACAATAAAATCTATAACGCTTGGAGTTTTCCACATAGCCTATGAAAAAACCACTAATTGTTCTAGGGTCCAGTTTCTTTAAATGTGGGTTATACATCCTCACTTCAACTGGACAACCCCAAACATGTAAGTGTCTTAAACTTGGCTTCTATCCTTTCCAGAACTCAAATGGTGTTTTGGGAACAACCTTGGATGGAACCCAGTTTAAGATATACACAGCGGTTTTCAAAGCTTCACTCCATAAATTTATAGACACATTAGAATAACTAAGCATGCTCCTTACCATGTTCATAAGTGTTTAGTTTCTTCTTTCAGCAACACCATTTTGTTGTGGTGTGCTAGGTATTGAATATTGTGCAATAATCCCTTCTTCCTTAAGGAACTTAGCAAATGGACCTAGTAATTGCCCCAATTCTATGTACCTCCCATAATATTCTCCACCCTGTCTAACCTCACAATTTTAATTTTCTTTTCTGTTTGTTTCTCTCTCTCTACTTTATAAACGTTAAAGGCATCAAGTGCCTCGGGCTTATCAAATAAGAGGTAAAGATACATGTATCGTGTGAAGTCATCAATAAATGAGATAAAATATCTTTGACCATTCAGACAAGATGGAGTAAATGGCCCACAAATATCAGTGTGTACGATTCTAAGAATTTCCTCACTCCTTTTGACACCTTTACTGGTCTTGTTAGTCTGCTTTCCTTTTATGCAGTCCACACAAATACCAAATTTCGTAAAATGAAGAGTCGGAAGGACTTCATCATTAACCAACCTCTTTATTATCTCAATGGAGATATGTCCCAATCTCTTATGCCAAAGAATAGAGGAGGACTCATCAACAATGTTACGCTTAATGCCAATATAACTATGCAAGGTTAAAGATTTTGTTCAAAAACAGGATCCAGATTTAATTTGTACAAACCATTAATTGAAGTACCAAATCCTATAGAAACAGAGTCTTTAAACAAACTAAAATTTTCATCAACAAACTGAAATTCAAATCCAAACGGAACTAGTCTAGAAACAGAAATTAAGTTTTTTTTGAAAAAGATGGAATGTAAAATGTGTTTTGAAGATCCAAAACAAAGACATGTTTTAAAACAAGTCTAAAAGTTCCAACAGCTTCGATGTGTGAACACATCCCATTGCCTGAATAGATGCCTTGTTCACTACCTGTCGGTTTCCTTAGGCTGAGGAAGCCCTGCATGGTATTAGCAATGTGAATTATAGAACCCGAATCAATCCACTAATCATATTGATGAGTATTAACAAAATTAGATTCATAACACACAAGAGATATGAGATTACCTTTCTTCTTAAGCCATTTCTTATACTTGGGGCAGTCTTTCTTCATGTGACCCTTTTTCTTGCAGAAGAAGCATGCATCCTTATTGCCACGATTTTTAAATGGCACTTTACCAAGCTTCTTCTATTTCTGATCACCTTTGTCCCTTTTTCTATTGCCCTCCTTTATGTGTTGCTAAATGAGCACTTTTCACTTTTCCATGCTTCAATCACTCATTCTCTTGAATGCACATGGTCAAAAGTTCATTGATAGACCATTTTTCCTTCTGTGTAATTTGGAATGCTTCATATTCCACAAGAAGAGAATTGAGTATGAAATTGACAAGGAATGACTCAGAAATCTCAATCTCTAAGGACTTAGGACAAGTTGCAATGTCTCTCATTTCCATAATGTGGTCACGCACACTCCTAGAATTGTTATGCTTCATTCCTAATAGTTTGTTCATTAGGGTGCTTGCCAATGCTTTGTCAGAACTAACAAATTGCTCTTCAATAGCCCTCATGTAGTTTTTGACCTTATCAGATGGTGGGATTGAGCCCTTAATGCTCTGGCTGATATGTGACTTTATGAGCATTAGGCTTAAGCGATTGGATCGCTCCCACTTATCATAAGCACTCTTTTCTACAGCGGAACTCTCGTCTGTGGGTTTAGGAGGTTTATCCACACGGAGTGCCAGATCGAGGTCTATGCACCCTAATGTTAGAAGGATTTTGTCATTCCAATCCAAAAAATTATCACCGTTTAAGAATGGAATACGAGAAGACTCATTAGATAGTACAGAGGTAGAAATCACTACAATTACTAAGAACATTATTAATGCCTTGAAACAATAGTTATAGTCTGAATCAACCGATGTCGAATTCAGTAACAAATCTAAACCTTCCTGTGGGTAGAGGTCACTAAACTGTATTAGATTTGTAAGAATATCCATAAAGTGGCCCATATTTATTTATATTTATTATATATATTTAATTAGTTTAATGGTATTTATTTATATTTGTTATATATATATTTAATTAGTTTAATGGTTAATGGGTAACTACCGTCTGTTCACTATCCCATATAGTGGTTTCCCTAATGGTGGGAAGTTATAAGGAGTTACACTTGGATATGGGTCCAAGCCTATCTATATATATTCATGTGATAGCCATCAAACACAGACGTTTTTGTGAATAGAATAGGTTTGAAACTCTATTCCTTCCACTTTTTCCATACGGTTCTGGGAAAATGTTCTGTGATTGTGTTTTGTTTATACATTGAAGATTTGGCCATCCAAGAACAAGATTCAAAAGCTTGAATATCATGTCAGGAGGTATTCTTCTTTCTGAATAAATATTATTTTAATTCTCACAATTGGTATCAGAGCCTCCTCTTGTTTTTGTTGTTTAGCCTTGCTTTATTTATGGAGGCCATTACGTTATATATGTTCACTATCCCAAATGGTGGTTTCATGGGATACTACAACTTCGCTGATGATGGGAAGTTATAAAGAGTTACATTTGGATATGGGTCCAAGCCTATCTATATATATGCCTGTGATAGCCATCAAGCACAGACATTTTTTGTGTATAGAATAGGCTTGAAACTCTATTCCTTCCACTTTTCTCATATGGTTTTGTGAAACTGTTCTGTGAGTGTGTTTTGTTTATACATGCAAGATTTGACCATTCAAGAACAAAATTCAAAGGCCTGAACATCATGGCAGGAGGTATTCTTCTTTCTGAATTAAAGTAATTTTAATTCTCACACGGCAGTTTTCAAAGCTTCACTCCATAAATTTATAGACACATTAGAATAACTAAGCCAGCTCCTTACCATGTCCATAAGTGTTCAGTTCCTTCTTTCAGTAACACCATTTTGTTGTGGTATGCCAGGCATTGAAAATTGTGCAATAATGCCATCTTCTTTAAGGAACTTAGCAAATGGACCTAGTAATTGTCCCAATTCTGTGTACCTCCCATAATATTCTCCACCCATGTCTAACCTCACAATTTTAATTTTCTTTTCTGTTTGTTTCTCTACCTCTACTTTATAAACTTTAAAGGCATCAAGTGCCTCGGCCTTATCAAACAAGTGGTAGAGATACATGTATCGTGTAAAGTCATCAACAAATGAGATAAAATATGTCTGACCATTCAGACAAAATGGAGTAAATGGTCCACAAATATCAGTGTGTATGATTCCAATAATTTCATCACTCCTTTGGGACCTTTACTGGTCTTGTTGGTCTGCTTTCCCTTTATGCAGTCCACACAAATACCAAATTTGGTAAAATGAAGAGTCAAAAGGACTTCATCATTAACCAACCTCTTTATTCTCTCAATGGAGATATGTCCCAATCTCTTATGCCAAAGAATAGAGGAGGACTCATCAACAATATTACGCTTAATGCCAATATCACTATGCGAGGTTAAAAGATTTTGTTCAAAAACAGGATCCACATTTAATTTGTACAAACCATTAATTAAAGTACCAAATCCTACAGAAACAGAGTCTTTAAACAAACTAAAATTTGCACCAACAAACTGAAATTCAAATCCAAACAATACTAGTCTAGAAATAGAAATTAAGTTTTTTGAAAGAGATGGAATGTAAAATGCGTTTTCAAGATCCAAAACAAAGCCATTTTTTAAAACAAGTCTGAAAGTTCCAACAGCTTCGATGTGTGAACACATCCCATTGCCTGAATAGATACCTTGTTCACTTCCCGTCAGTTTCCTTAGGCTGAGGAAGCCCTGCATGGTATTAACAATGTGAATTGTAGAACCCGAATCAATCCACCAATCATATTGATGAGTATTAACAAAATTAGATTCATAACACAAGAGATATGAGATTACCTTTCTTTTTAAGCCATTTCTTATACCTGGGGCAGTCTTTCTTTATGTGACCCTTTTTCTTGCAGAAGAAGCATGCATCTTTATTCCTATGATTTTTAAATGGCACTTTACCAAGCTTCTTCCATTTCTGATCACCTTTGCCCTTTTTCCATTGCCCTCCTTTATGTGTTGCTAAAAGAGCAATTTCCACTTTTCCATGCTTCAATCTCTCCTCCTCTTGAACACACACGGTCAAAAGTTCATTGATAGTGTCACGCCCCCAAAATAATACATAAAACCCATCACTTTAGACATGCATTGATACAAAAGAAATCAACCATTTCTATTCATCAGAGTAGTTCTTACAACAGTATTACATGTTAACAACAAAAGCAAATGCCCTACAGGCTTACAGCTTTCCAAGTCAACACTTGGTTACACAAAAGAAGAGTACTAACTCTATACAAAATAAGCCCTTGGCTTGATATACATGTAATACAAACAAAAAAAACAAAAAGAATTATCCCGCCTCTAAGCCTCCCAACCTACGTCTTTGGAGGTGGCATATCACCTGAACCTGAAAAGGATGTCTCATATAGGGTGAGCTAACACCTAGTAGAGATATACTAAACATAATATGAGCAATAACTAAAATATTAGCATTTGATAAATGTTTAACTCATATAAACCTACATACAGCACAATCCAAATCCATGACAAGTATGTCCATGATCCTTTCCAATATCAACAATTTAAATGAGATTATAACTCATAATAAAACACTTCCAAGCTTCACAATTCACATGAGATAACAACTCATATTAGAACACTTCATACTTCATAAAGGATACACAGATTTGTTGTATCAATGGAGTCCATCCCCTATCTCCTCCCAAACAACATCCGGTTT
>NW_021025513.1:1160103-1194525 GCF_004153795.1 Camellia sinensis
GCCTCGGTTTTTTTTGCGTGCCCGTGTGCACGCATTTCGAGGCACTGCATTTTCATTCATCGGCTTCTTATGTGGAAGTGGCTGAGGCTCTCTCATGTGAGTATAAGTCCACGTTGCATTCTATATGCCATTTTCATGACATTTGCATTGCGTATGCCATCGCCTCGGTTTGCGTGCCGTGTGCACGCATTTCAAGGCAACTTCATTTTCATTCATCGGCTCTTATGTGAGAGTGGCTGAGGCTCTCTCATGTGAGTATAAGTCCACGTTGCATTCTATATGCCATTTTCATGACTTTGCATTGCGTATGCCATCGCCTCGGTTTGCGTGCCCGTGTGCACGCATTTCGAGGCACTTCATTTTATCCATCGGCCCTCTTATGTGAGTGCGGCTGAGGCTCTCTCATGTGAGTATAAGTCCACGTTGCATTCCATATGCCATTTCCATGTCATTTGCATTGCGTATGTCATTTTCTCGGTTTGCGTGCCCGCGGTGCACGCATTTCGAGGCATCTATTTTCACAGCAATAGTGCAACTGGGTTGTATCTTAGATCCGCATTCATGCATCTCCTCGGTTTGCGTGCTCGTGTGCACGCATTTCGAGGCATGTCATTCCATAACATTGTGTATGTTAGGACTGTATATTAGTTGCATTCATGCATATTCATGCATATTGCATCGTGTTCGGGATAGGAGTTAGCCGCGGGCACGGGAAACGAGGTGCGTTTCGTACTCGAGTGACGGAACGTGTCTCAATTCCCAGTCACCGACACTCCGGATTACCCATGATGGAGTTAGGTTCTTGTTGTGTTTACACGTGCATTCATTCCTACATTAAATTGTGCAATTCGACTCCTCTGCCATCATGCATCGATATGCGTGATTGGTGGCAACGAGATCGAGGCATGCATATATCTGTGAAAAAACATTGCTATGCCCTTTTCCTGCTCTCTGTTGCAGCAAAATGAAAGAATCAGCGAACTTCCGGAGTTTGGCACACTTTCCAAGAATAAATGCTAACAGAGGCTGATTGGGGCATCCCGGTGGATTTCGCGCAATACAACCCGGACATGCATCATTCATCAGAAGCAAGGCAGTCCCTGGCTTGCATGCCAGTTTTACAGTTTTCTTAGTTAAATTGTTAATTAATTAGGAATTTGTATATTATTTGGACTGTAATATTCTTTTATTCGGGACTGTATTATTATTTGGACCCTCTGTGCAGAGGGCATAACTGTAATAAGTGTGCGTGTGTGTGTTGTATGTCTTCAACCCCACGTCTTTCTCCCTTTTATTTATCCGCTTACGATGGTTAGATTAGGGCATATTTCATTAGCATACAGTATGACAGCATGTTTGCATTCATTCATCTGTATTGCATGCATCGGGCTCGGCGCATCATACTAACTGTATTGTATTTTCAATTCCAAATTGAATACATGATAGTTGTAGCATTTCATATGCCATCTTAGAATAGTCGAGCCTGCTATAGTTGCATTTTTGCATGTGTTGCATTAGGCATCTTCTGTTATAACTTAGGATTCATGCATGATTTCTAATGTAGTTTCTATTTTGGCTTGGAGTACTCGGTAAGTTCTTTATGCTTTAGCATCCTTGCATGCGTGTGAGTGACTGCCATGAATAGCATGCTTATCATGAGGCTAATTGCTTATGTGATATAACTGCCTAAATGCCTGTGGTTGAAGGTTGGGTTACTTGAATTGGAATAAATCATCAAATGTTTCAAGCCTACCTGCGGGTAGCAAACCATTTTCAAAAAGCGAACATGTAATGTTTTTGTTCCAATTCAGGCGATCCAGTCTATACTTGTATGCTGTGTGCATCACATAGTAACCTAGGCTAATAACCGGAATAAGAACTCATAATGTTTTCAAAAATAGATATCATGGTTAGTAGAGGCCGATCTTTGATCGGGCGAGCGGGGGTGCTCACGAAGTGACCTTCCCCAATCGTACCCAAGTTCCCGAGCCGAGGCAACTTTGGTGATGACGGACACGTGGCCTTTGGCACCGAGTCAGGGTTTCCTAAATTTCCCATTAAAAAAACATTTAGGTGGCGACTCTGTATCTGGCAAAGCAGTCCATGTTTGGCACTTCTTTCAAAAATCTGTTTTTCTCAAAACGATTTGCCGGATTTGGACTCTTTGGTTCAGACTTAGAACCGTGACAAATTTGGAGAGTCCTGAGCTGTAGTGACCCCAAAATGAACGGAACGGGAGCTCGTTCCTCCCGGGGCGTTCGGGGGACGTCTACAGTATCTCACACTCAGGTCGGGATACACCGTCAAACCTTTCTCAACCTTCCTACTAGAGATCTTCTCTCGGAGAGATTCTACCTCAAGGTCATCTCTCTGAGCCTCTAACACTCGGGTCACAAGTGTAGGCTGTGCAATCACAAAAAACAAGGCCGCAACCTCAACGGATTTGCCTAGAAGCAAATCAAACTCACCAAGTGCCCCCAACATCTCCCACTCCCAGATGGCTATACAAGCTACATCACTAATTGATTTTCTGCTAAGGGCATTGTCCACTACATTGGCCTTTCCCGGGTGATAATGCAACTCAAAATCGTAGTCCTCGATAAACTCCATCCACCTTCTCTGCCTCAAGTTTAAGTCCCTCTGTGTAAATAGGTACTTCAAACTCTTATGATCCGAGAACACCTCGAATCTCTCACTATAAAGGTAGTGCCTCCAAATCTTCAAGGCAAAGATCACTGCCGCTAGCTCTAGGTCGTGTGTATGGTAATTCTTCTCGTGTATTTTCAACTAATGTGAGCCATAAGCTACCACTTTTCCCTCTTGCATCAACACACAACCCAAACCCTCTCGTGAGGCATCACAGTAAACCGTATAACCCAACCCTCTCTCCGGAATAATCAACACCGGAGCGGTGGTCAATCTAACCTTCAACTCTTGGAACGACTTTTAGCAAGTCTCACTCGACACAAACTTGACCCCTTTCCGCGCCAATCTAGTCAATGGCGAAGCTAGCCTGGAGAAATCTTTCACAAACCGACGGTAATACCCAGCTAATCCCAGAAAACTGCGGATCTCAAACACACTCTTAGGTTGTGCCCAATCTTGCACTGCCTCAACCTTGGATGTATCAACAGACACCCCTTCCCCAGATACCACATGGCCTAAGAACTTGACTTCTCCTAGCCAGAACTCACACTTCCTAAACTTGGCATACAGCCTATGGGCTCTAAGCAATTCAAGCACCACTCTCAAGTGTTCCAAATGCTCTTCCTCCGAAGGCGAATAAATCAGAATGTTGTCCACGAAGACGACTACAAAGCGATCTAAGAATTCCCAGAAGATCCGGTTCATCAAGTCCATAAAGATTGTCGGTGCATTGGTGAGCCCAAACGGCATCACCAGAAACTCATAATGGCCATACCGCGTACGGAATGCCGTCTTCGGAATATCCTCCTCCCTGACCCTCAACTGGTGGTAACCCAATCTCAAGTCTATCTTAGAGAAACAATGGGAACCCTTCAACTAGTCAAACAAATCATCTATACGGGGCATAGGGTATTTATTCTTAACCGTAGCCCGATTCAACTTCCGGTAGTTGATACAAAGTCTCAAGGCACCATTTTTCTTCTTAGCAAAGAGGGCCGATGCTCCCTACGGTGAAACACTAGGGCGAACAAAGCCCTTTTCTAGCAATTCCTGGAGCTGAATCTTCAACTCACTCAACTCAGCTGGGGCAAAATGGTAAGGTGCCATAGAAATCGGCGCCGTGCCGGGCACTAAATCAATGGAGAACTCAATCTCACGGTGATGTGGCAAACCAACGAGATCCTCGGGAAAGACATCCGAATACTCACAAACCACTCTCGGCAATACAATCTGGGTCTCATCACACTCGCCACTCATAAAGCTAGCATGTAGACCACTAAGCTCACTCCGCCCTCGCGAATCATACACCGGTGGCAATACACTACCAACCCGATCCCCCAAGAAATGGAAACACTCTCCGCTCAAGGTACAAACTGTGACCCTCTGGCAGTAGCAATCAATAACAGCCCGGTATGACGATAGCCAGTCCATACCCAAAATAACATCAAAACCCTTCATGGGCATAACAACAAATGGAAAAGGAAGCCTACGGTCGGCGACCTCTATATCACAACCTCTACATTCGTGTTTCAAAATCAATTCACCCCCAACATGTGATACAACACAAATAGGAGATGATAATAGTGCCAACTCCAACTCTAACACAGATGCAAATGCAGCAGATATAAAAGAATGAGACGCACCCATATCAATAAACACACTAGCAACCGAGTTGCAAAACAGAAAGGTACTTCTCACAACTGATGGAGCCAGTACTAGGTCCTGCGTGGTAACAACATACACACGCCCTGTAGGCCCCTGATCCACTTGCTCACCTCTAGGAGCAAAAGACTGCTGCATTGACTAGGATGGCGAAGCTCCCGGATTGGCCCTCGAGGCCTGTACAGACTGAGCTGGCTGATAACTCTACATCTGTCTAGAACCAGACGCCCCCGAAGTGGCACTCAATTGTGGGCAAAACCTCTTCAGGTGCCCAGGCTGACCACACTGATAACAAGACAAAGGCTGGCCCCTGCCCTGACTTTGGCCCTGAGGTCTAGCTGAAGAAGAAGCAGCTCACTGACCCCCTCCATTCTGTGGGCAAACTGAAGACTTGTGACCCAGTTAGCCACATGCAAAACAAGTCAAGCCTCCCTAATTACCTCTCCCAGAGCCTGCACTCGGCACTGGAAAGGTCGACCTAGCCAAACCACCCTGAGACTGCTGAGGGTTAAAACCTCTCGGTCTCCTGCCATCACCCTGACTATCCTGGCTCCTCTTGGAGCCTCTCTGCCCTTCCTCCTCCTCCTGCATCATAATCTCCATATGAGCTGCAGCATCCACTAGGCGTCTATACTCTCGAATGAAAGACCCTCCAACCCTCAACTTGAGTCCACGCTTCAACTTCAGCTCAAACTCAAAGCAACGGCGTTCCTCGGACGCCACAAGTTCAGGTGTAAACCTGGACAAGCTAGTAAAAGTAGCCTCAAACTCGGCCACTGACAAACTCTGCTATTTAAGCTGGCAAAACTGTTCCTTCAGCTTCTCCCTAGCAGCTGAAGATAAAAACTTCTCCTGGAAAGCATCTACAAAAGCCTCCCATGCACCACCAACACGGCCCTTCTCGTACTTCCACCATTGACCCCCATCTCCCTTAAGCTGGAAGGATGCCAAGGTCACCTTCAATGCTCCGTCCTCGATGCCAAGCATCTCGAACGTCTTACTCATCCGCTCCAACCACTCGTCAGCCTTAAGTGGCTCTTTCGGATCCCCAATAAACTCGTCCGGGTTAGACCGAAAGAATTCTCTCTTCAAGAAAGAAGGCCCTGCCTCAACAACCTGATTCTCAGCTCTGAGAATACCCAAAGCTCCTGCTATCTCTCGGGCCAAGGCACCCATAGCCTGCTGACCCGCTGGCTTGGCCATATTGGCCTGACCAACTCCCTCCTGCATTGCCGGAACGTCATCCGGTAAAGGCACTTCCTGCCTCCTAGGCCTACCACGCCTACCACCCCGTCCTCGTCCTGACATCCTATTAAAGGTAACGAAGACGTTAGCACATTCATAAACGTGCCGAAACTAAACACTCGCGTCCTAATGCATGGACAACTGTAATTCACTCCACGTAAGCACATAAACACATAAGCACCTACGAATCTCATTTCCGGATAATGATAGTCCCGAGGCGTTACCAGAGTTCCGGTTAGAAACAACATTAATCAAGTGCCTTTCCAACAAGACTCACTGCAACCCAAGGATCCAATCAACATCCTAGAAACTAAATCTCATACCCAAATAATCACATAAACATGTTATCACATAAACACATTACATTACACTTAAGTCTCTAACAAGTGAGACAAACCCATTGTGATACTAATCACTTCCCACATACCCAAAGTATTCGAACCCGGTACGCTTTGATACCAAGTTGTCACGCCCCCAAAATAATACATAAAACCCATCACTTTAGACATGCATTGATACAAAAGAAATCAACCATTTCTATTCATCAGAGTAGTTCTTACAACAGTATTACATGTTAACAACAAAAGCAAATGCCCTACAGGTTTACAGCTTTCCAAGTCAACACTTGGTTACACAAAAGAAGAGTACTAACTCTATACAAAGTAAGCTCTTGGCTTGATATACATGTAATATAAACAAAATAATCAAAAAAAGAGTCTTCAACTCCCATAACCATCCAAGCTATGTCCTTGGAGGTGACATGCTACCTGTACCTGAAAATAATGTCCCATATAGGGTGAGCCAACGCCCAGTAGAGATATGCTAAACACAGTATGAGTAATGACTAAGACATTGGCAATTGATAAATGTTTAATTCCCATAAATCAATTCATAACCCATTTCCATTACATGTCCACTATGTCCATGTTTCATTTCATTTTCCATTTCTTATCAAGTTCACAATTTACAACAACGGCTCAGAACCTAGCCAACAACTTACATGAGACAATGACTCATATTAAACACTTCCCATTTTACAAAAGATAAGCATACTAGCTATATCAACATCTCAACAGATAAGCATACAAGCTGTATCCACACTTCAACAGATAAGCATATGAGCTACATCAACACTTCCATAGATAAGCATATGAGCTGTATCAACACATTATCTGACAAGCATATGAGCTGTATCAGTGGAGTCCATCCCTTATGTCCTCCCAAACAACATCCGGTTTAGAGGTCCATCCCCTATCTTCCCTTTAATCGTGGAGTACATCCTCTATCTCCTCCCCCACACACACAATGTATATACACATAGGTCATATACACAATCAATCAACACATACAGTTAATGTATTCTTTCAACCATCATTCTCTATGACACATCCAATTGATTAGTTTTGGTTTGCCTAATCATCATGCATTGTCTACAACAATCAAAACTACCCTCCACCGGTAGCCCAAGCAATTATTTCTAAACAGATAATAAAAGCTCCAATAGATAAAATATCAATGTTTTCAAAGGTGAGTGATTAACAAATCCAACTCCACCATTTCACAATATAATGAGTCAATTTCATTATTTTCAACTCAATTCCATAAATTTAAAACTTTTCCAAATTAATTATACCAATTAATTTATACAACAAAATTAGGGTTTTCCTACCTCTCTTTCCAATAATGACCCAATGGTCCCTATATCAACAACCAACATCAATACCATTATTTTGAAACTCAAATTACACATTTTAGAATCAAAATAACAAAATCCTCTTTCAACATTTTCAAACCCTAGATCCCAAAATCAAACCATTTAACAAAATGCTCAATACTCTAGGTTAAAACCCATAATAGTGAGTAGGAATCCCTACCTCAAAGGTTGACACCCAACGAAGAAGATGAAGAAAACCGAAATGCTCCAAATCCCGAGATTCTTGGATCAAAAGATAGCCCTCGACGATTAACAACTTTTTTGTAAAGGCCAAAGGTGAGGAAACAACTCCTACTAGATCAATACCTAGGGAGAAGGCAAGGTTCTAGAGATAGAGGCTCAACAATAGAGTTTTGGAAAAGCAAGAGAGAGAAGAGGATGTGAAAAAGTGATTCAAAAAGTCAAAACTCGGACTGAAATACACGTCGCCCTGCTCGAGCGTGGAACTCCCCGCTTGAGCGTCAGTCACAGACAAACTCCCGCTCGAGCGTCAAAACCCCCGCTCGAGCGTACAACACTGCAGAGGAGATACTGGAAGATGGAGAAATATGCTCAAGCGTCGAAACTCCCGCTCGAGCGGACAAACAACAACGAAGGGCCCGCTCTAGCGTGAATGCCAAAATCTGGGCATCTACTTTTAGTTCCTAAGCTCAATCAACCTGTTTCAAACTTGCCCAACACAACCCAAGACTCAAATACAAAGAGTAAAGGATGCAAACAAGGTATACACAACAACCAACTCCACGGAACCTAAGTCCGGATACAACAATTAAAGCAAAGGGAAACCGGGATCGCTATAGATAGACCATTTTTCCTTCTGTATGTTGTAAGAAATTTGGAATGCCCCATATTCCACAGGAAGAGAATTGAGTATTCGGGCAATGGGATGCGTTCACACGTCGAAGCAGTTGGAACTTTCAGACTTAATTTAAAAAATGGCTTTGTTTTGGATCTTGAAAACGCATTTTACATTACATCTTTTTCAAAAAACTTAATTTTTGTTTCTAGACTAGTATCGTTTGGATTTGAATTTCAGTTTGTTGGTGCAAATTTTAGTTTGTTTAAAGACTCTGTTTCTGTAGGATTTGGTACTTTAATTAATGATTTGTACAAATTAAATCTGGATCCTGTTTTTGAACAAAATCTTTTAACCTCGCATAGTGATATTGGCATTAAGCGTAATATTGTTGATGAGTCCTCCTCTATTCTTTGGCATAGGAGATTGGGACATATCTCCATTGAGAGAATAAAGAGGTTGGTTAATGATGAAGTCCTTCCGACTCTTGATTTTACCAAATTTGGTATTTGTGTGAACTGCATAAAGGGAAAGCAGACCAACAAGACCAGTAACGGTGCCAAAAGGAGTGAGGAAATTCTTGGAATCATACACACTGATATTTGTGGACCATTTACTCCATCTTGTCTCAATGGTCAGAGATATTTTATCTCATTTATTGATGATTTTACACGATACATGTATCTCTACCACTTGTTTGATAAAGCCGAGGCACTTGATGCCTTTAAAGTTTATAAAGTAGAGGTAGAGAAACAAACAGAAAAGAAAATTAAAATTGTGAGGTCAGACAGGGGTGGAGAATATAATGGGAGGTACATAGATTAGTTACCCGACAGTCAACAACGTGTGTTATTTGTGCCAAGTGGGAGAATGTAAGAATATCCATAAAGTGGCCCATATTTATTTATATTTATTATATATATTTAATTAGTTTAATGGTATTTATTTATATTTATTATATATATTTAATTAGTTTAATGGTTAATGGGTAACTAAGGTCTGTTCACTATCCCATATGGTGGTTTCATGGGACGTAACAACTTCCCTGATGGTGGAAAGTTATAAGGAGTTATACTTGGATATGTGTCCAAGCCTATCTATATATATATGCCTGTGATAGCCATCAAACACAAACGTTTTAGTGAATAGACTAAGCTTGAAACTCTATTCCTTCCACTTTTCCCATATGGTTTTGTGAAAGTGTTCTGTGAGTGTGTTTTGTTTATACATTCAAGATTTGGTCATCCAAGAAGAAGATTCAAAGGCTTGAACATCATGTCAGCAGGTATTCTTCTTTCTGAATTAATATTATTTTAATTCTCACAGTTTATTCCCATTACTAGGTTTTAACAGTGGAGAAGTTTGAGAACCTTCAATTTCTAATTTATTTTGGTGAAAAAGGATCAGAAATAATTCCCTTGAGCCAGGCTGCTCCATTTTTTGCTAATTCAGATCCTGACATGCCTGCTGCTCCTGTTTCTGCAACACTAGTTTATGATTGGCTTCTACAGAAAATTTCCTCTGCCTTGGAACATATTTCTGAAATAGTTTCTGCAGAAGAAAATGGGTCATCCAGTGCCTCTTAGGGATGTAATTGGTTCGGTATGATCGGTATTTAGGTAAAAAAATTACACCGAATCGATAATATCGGTTTTATTATTTTGAACACTGATACAGACCGTTTCTCCCATCAAATCACACCAAACTGAACAAATTGAAACGATTCGGTTTGGTGCGGTTTAATTGGTTTAGGATTTTTCTAACTCGAGCCACTTTTAAATATAATCATTAATTTATATAAAACTATTAAATTAATTATTTGTCTATCATTTCAAACATATCCAATCCATCTATTTAATACCTGCTTTTCAATTCCTAAATTAACAAAAATAAAAACAAAAAAACAAAAAAAAATTTAAAATACTAAAGTTTCAAGAACAATGAGTTAGAGATAAGATTATATATAATAAGAGTTTATAAACTTAGGTTATAAAGATGATAGGGTTAATTAATTAAGATTAATAATTTATTATGCTTATTAATATCATTATATTATTAGATCATTACATATATATATGTATATATATTATAAATATATGAAGTGGTCGGTTTCGGTTTAGATCAGTACACAAGATGCTTAAATCGATACCGAACCAAAAATCGAAAAAATTCAAATTTAAAAACCATGCAGATCAATTTTTGTTAAAAAATAAACTAAATATAACCGATTTGGTCCGATTTAATCGATTTGGTTGGTTTTTTCGATTTTTCTTACATTCCTAGTTCCTCTGATCAGGACGTTGCAATGGCTGATGCCTGTGTAAGTTCAATCAAGGCCTTAACTAGCGCTAGGGGTCCTAGTTTTATTGAGGGGATCTCTAAATCATCATATGTGAAGCATGCTTCCGATCTGAAAGGATCTTCTGTGAAGGTTAGTTTATTCATACGGTTTAACATTTCTTTTTCCGGTTTAAACCTTTAAGAGTTATGTGTTATCTTGTGTTTTGCTGTTGTGATATTGATGATACAGCTTGTCCCAGTGGATGGATCGGACTTGTCCAAGCTCCTCAAGCCCACGTAGAAATGGTCTAGCCCATCGAACCACCTGCAAACAAGTTCAACGGGGAACGGGGTAGTCCCCCAGTGAACCCTCCGACAAGCAAGTTAGAAAAGAGAAGTAGAATGTAGAGAGAGAGATTGGAGATAGAAAAGCTTAACCTTCTTCTTGTCTTCAACGTTTGCTTATATCCTTTGGTAATCATTTCGCTGTCTCTTCCGACCTGCCCTCCTCTCCGAAAGTCTATGTTGTAGCTTACCTTGTTCAGGGTAAGGGGACCCTGTTCTGATGGGGAAGTGTTGTCGTAATAAATGCTGTGATGCGCTGCATTAATGGTGATGTGCAGTGGCAATAACTTTGTAGATCTTTGTCTGCTGATGTAGCTCGTCCTTCACCCACCACGTGCCTGAATGCCATTGGTTCTTTATGCCATGTTGGATTCCAGCTATCCAGCTATTCTGGACTTCATCGGCTGGGTTATGTATTGGGCTCCGATTGATGGGCTTAGGTTGTTTATAGTGGTTCATGGCCTTTGTGGGCCTGTCCATGTCAGTAGTCCCCCATTCCCGAGTGCAGCTTCAGTCCAACGAAGGGAATATGTATGAGGAAGATGAGTCCGATCGGGATGGGCGGCCGAGTTGGTGGACCAAGCGTGAGATGGTCCGACCGTGGGGAGGACTGATCGCGCGAAGGCCGAGCGGAAAGGAAGACCGTGAGGAGGGCTGACCGCGTGAAGGTCGAGCGGAAGGGCCGACCTGAGGAGGGGCGACCGTGCGCGAAGGCCGAGCGGGGGGCCAACCGGGAGGAGGGGCGACCGCGCGCGAAGGCCGAGCAGAAGGGCCGACCATGAGGAAGCTCTGAAGGGTGGATTGAGGTTGCCACTCCCGCAAGTGGTAGTGGATGTGCTCAACCGTCTGGAGGTAGCACCAGGCCAACTAATGCCCAATGCATGGAAGATCCTGCTGGCTTGTGCAAGTGCGTGGCCGAAGGCAAATGGAGGGGAGGCCATGACAGTAGATGAATTCTTTGCATGTTATAAGGCCTCAGGGCAGTAGGAGACGTGGGTCACTCTGCAGGCAGTAGTGGGGAAAGGGTTAGTGGCGGGGCTGCCGTCGTCGATCAAGGGGTGGCGACCACGATGGTTCTACTTGTCTACCAATGGGGGGCTTGGAGTGCGCACCATTTGGAAAGTACCCATCAGGTCTGTGGGGCTGAAACTGGGAGCAGCTGCGGAGGGAAGAGTGAAGAGGATGAAGGAGCAGAGGGAGAAAGAAGGGGCCAAATGGGACGAGCTCGTTTGGAGCGAGAAAGAAGGGGCCAAATGGGACGAGCTCGTTCAGCCGTCTGCATTGTTTGAGGCAGGGTTGGGTCCAAAGCCAAGTAGTGGGGACCTTGACCGAGCGGAGTTGGAGGCAAGGAGAAGGGCTCAAGAGGCAGAAGATCAGGCCATCCTTGCTAAAGCCCAAAAATTCAAAGAGTCCCAGGCCGACCGACCACCAAAACCGGTTGCGAGGGAGAGGATTCGACCTTGCCCCAAACCCTTGGGAGAGAAAAACTTAGGCGATTTTGTGCCACAGCCGCCCCTAACAGACCCTTTGAAGGAGAGGTCTTTGAAGGAGATGGAGGCGTTAGGCGTGGGGAAGAAGAAGAAGAGGGTGAGGCGGAGTGAAGAAGAGCCTGCCCAGAAGAGGAGGAGGGAGACAAGTGTGAAGGAAACCAGTGCTGCCAAGGGGGCTGAGGAGGGAGAAGTGGAGGGGACCCCAGGAAGTGTAGGTGGCCCAGAAGTGGTGGATGTTGCTTCAGAGGGCATGGAGATGGTGCCAGCGGTGGCGGCGATCGCCGCAGGGGTTGCGAGGGCCGCCCTTGAAGGGCAAGGAGAAGATGGGGCAAGCGGCCCTGGCTCAAGAAGGGAAGAGCAGCCCCAGGGGGGGTCTGCACCCCAAGGAGGGGGAGTTAGTCTGACCACAGCGATCTACCACGCTCGCGCGGTGGCTGGGCGGCTGGAGGGGATCGTAGAAGAGGCAGCCCTGCGCTCGGCGTCCAGATTCAACGAGGCTGAACTGCTGAGGGGGTTATGCTCCGCCCAAATAGAGGTAACCACCTTAGCAGGGGCTTTGTCGAGGAAAGCGGGGGCTGCCAAACTCAAGGCAGATGAGGCCAAGGCCCAGCTTGCGAAGTTGAAGAATGAGAGGGCGAGTTGGGAAACTGCCCATGCTGATCTGCAAGCAGTTAAGGTGGAGCTGGAGAGCACACGCCGCCAGGTTGTGTCACTCGAGTTCCAACTTGCTGGCGAGCAGAAGAAGTTGGAGGAGGCCCAAAGAGCCTGCGCCATCACGGTCGAGCGACATGAAGAGGCCATGAGCAGTAATGAAGAGCTGGTCAGGCAAAAAGATGAGGCCGATGGCAAAGTGGGCGATCTCCAGAGATGGCAAAGTGGGCGATCTCCAGAAGGAACTGGAGGGCGAGCACGCCAAGGCAGTAGAGGAGAAGGGGAGGCTTCAGAAGGAGTTGGAAGCAGAGAGAGCGCAGACGAGGGCGGAGAAGGAAAGCCTGAAGAAGGAATTGGAGGAGAAAAAGGCAAAGGCTGCGTCAGAAAGGGCGACCCTGCAGAAAGAGCTAGACGAAGAGAGGGCGAAGGCAGCCTCTGAAAGGGCGGCTTATCCCGATCTATGCGTCACAGCAGTGGAGCAATTCAAAGGGTCCACCGAATTTCAGATGACGGTTGATGCTACGGTCGCGAGCAGCCTGGCTAGGCAAGAATCTGGGGGGGCGGGCCCATCGAGGACGACTGTTGGAGGCAGAACCGAAGCAGAAGTTATTGAGAGCTTCCAGCAGTCAGACTTTTATAAGCACGAAATGGCTGAGTACTGGGACAGTGGCTGGAAGATGTTCAAACGTAGAGCTGAAGAGCTGTTCCTAGACTTAGACCTTAGTAGTGTAACAATTGACGAAGACGATGTGGCCCAAACCCCCCTGGATGAGGGCATTGAAGAAGAAGACCTCCTCTCCAGTGACGAGGAGTAACTGGGGAGGAAGGAGAAAGAGACTGTGCACCGATATTGTTTTTGCTTTGTTTTTTTTTTTTTTTTGGTTCGAATTGCTGTAATGAGCTTATGTACAAAGGTTGTGAATAAATAAAATTTCAATTGTGTTTTCCTTTGTCTGTTTTGCTTGTGCGTCTGAAATGGATGAAAACATGTGATAAAAACTTGTGGTAAACTTGTGATAAAAGCTGAATTTAGGAATTCCTCAAGACAGAGTGGGATTGAAATTGTAATAAGGACTGGGTAGACTCCTTAAGACAGAGCGAAATTGGACTTGTAATAAAAACTCAATGCAGAGTAAAGTTAAACTTGTAATAAAAACTCAATGTAGAGTAAAGTTAAACTTGTAAAATGTAGTAAAATTACAAGTGTGTGTTTGCCACATTGCTCAAGTAAGTTAGTGGTTTATGGAGGGAGGCTTGGTTTGTGAGGGGGAGAGAGCTAACTTGTGAGGGTTTGATTGAGGAGAAAATAACCTGTGTCTGACCCTGGGGCTGTGGCGCTCAGTCTGGCTACGACTTGTTAGGCAGGCCGAGTGCTTCATGCTCGATCTGGCAGAGGCTCTTACTGCTCGGTCTGGGCGAGGTTTTTAGTGCTCGGTCAGGCCGAGGTTTTTGATGCTCAGTTTGGCTGAGGCTTTTGATGCTCAGTCTGGCTGAGGCTGTTGGCGCTCAGTTTGGCTGAGGCTTTTACTGCTCGGTCTAGACGAGGTTCTTAGTGCTCGGTCAAGCCGAGGTTTTCGATGCTCAGTCTGGCTGAGGCTCTTGTGTTCAATCTGGCTGAGGCTTTTGATGCTCAGTCTGGCTGAGGCTGTTGGTGCTCAGTCTGGCTGAGGCTGTTGGTGCTCAGTCTGGCTGAGGCTTTTGATGCTTAGTCTGGCTAAGGCTTTTGATGAGTGCTGTAGATAAAGATGTTATTGAGACAACACGCAGATAGTTGAGATATAAGATGGTTGTCAGTGACAGTGCAGTCCAATCGATCAAAATTTATATTATGTATCAGAAGAGAATACAACAATCTGAGCAATACAACAGTAGGAATTTATTGATAGTAGCGCTTCAAGTGTTCAGCGTTCCATGGGTAGGGGAGGTCTCGGCCTTCCATGTCCTGAAGTCGATAAGTGCCTGGACGTGGTCGGGCTGTCACAACATAAGGTCCCTCCCATTTGGCTACTAATTTACCCTCAGTCAGATTTTTGGTGGCAAGAGTTGCTCCTCGCAAGACAAGGTCCCCTTCAACGAACTCCCTTGGTCGGACTTTGCGATTGTAGTGTGTTCTCATTTTCTGTTGGTATGAGGCCAATCTAACAGCAGCGGTCTCTCTGAGCTCTTTAATTAGGTCAGGTTCGCTCGACGGAGCTCTTCGGTCAGTGCTGGATCCGGATGTAAAACCCTGGGAGTAGGCAGACCGACTTCCACCGGAATAACTACCTCAACGCCATATGTTAAGCGAAAAGGGATTTCCCCAGTGGGAGTCCGAGCTGTAGTTCAGTAAGCCCAGAGTACATTCGGTAGTTCCTCAGTCCAAAGTCCCTTAGCAGCTTCTAGCTTAGTTTTGATGATCTTCAGAAGAGAACGGTTGGTGACCTCAACTTGGCCATTGGCTTGGGGATGACCGGGGGAAGAGAAACATGGCTGAATCTGGAGGTCTGCACAGAACTTCCTGTACTTGGCGTTGTCGAATTGTTTACCGTTGTCAGAGACAATGGCCTGTGGGATGCCAAACCTGCAAACGATCGATTGCCAGATAAACTTGGTTGTGTTCCGTTCGGTAATTGTGGCAAGGGGTTCTTCCTCTACCCACTTGGTGAAGTAATCAATGGCGACAATCGCGAACTTTGTCTGACCTCGGCCGGTGGGAAGTGGACCGACCAGGTCGATTCCCAATTTGGCGAACGGATAGGGACTGCAAAGTGTGATCAACTCTGTAGGAGGAGCATGGGGGGTGCTGGCATAACGTTGACACTTATCACATTTGAGCACGAAATCTGTCGCATCTTGATTGATAGTTGGCCAGAAATAACCAATACGGAGTATTTTGTGGGCTAGAGACCTACCGCCCGAATGATTACCACAAACTCCTTCATGGATTTCTCGCATTACATAGGTTACTTGAGCCGGATTGAGGCATCGCAAATACAGGCGTGAGAAACCACGTTTGTACAAGATGCCACTGACGAGGATGTAATTGGACGACCGGACCTTGACTTTGGCGACTTGCTATTGGTCGTCGGGAAGTGCCCCAGTGGTCAGAAATAGAAAAATGTTCGACGCCCAAAGGATGGGCTCATTTTGGAGGAACTGTACTTCTTGCTGATCGGGGGAAATGGCAGGGTGGGACAAATATTCGAGACGGATACCATGGCTGAGGTCGGACTGGTCTACGGAAGCCAACTGAGCCATCTCGTCGACCTTGGAGTTTTCTGCCCGAGGAATGTGCTTAATGTGGAAGGTATTGAAGAGGCAAACAAGAGGGAGTGCAATGTCCGTGTAAGCTCACATTGTGTCCTCCTTAGCATCGAATTCCCCCATGATTTGTCCGACGATGAGCTGGGAGTCGCTGAACACCCGGATGTGGCTGACACCAATATCCCTGGCTAGGCGAAGACCTACTATCAATGCCTCATATTCGGCCTCGTTGTTACTGGCAGCAAACAAGAAGCGGAGAGCACATTTGAAGTAACTGCCCTCAGGGGTGGTTAGGATGAGGCCAGCCCCACTACCTTCCCTGCGGGATGAGCCATCGACGTTGAGAGTCCAAGAATGAGGGTCTTCTGGCTTGGTAGGGGTTGGTGGGGGTGGAGAGGTGGTGGTCGGGATGGGATTAGTGAATTCTAGGATGAAATCTGCGACAGCTTGTCCCTTAATCGTTGTTCGCGGCCGGTAGGTGATGTCAAATTGGCTGAGCTCCACTGACCACTGCATAAGTCTGCCGAAGAGTTCTGGTTGCTGCATGACCTTCTTCAAGGGTTGGTCGGTGTGTACTACTATGGAATGGGCTTGGAAGTAAGGACAGAGCCGTCTGGAGGCGGTGACCAATGCGAAGGACAATTTTTCTAACAAAGGGTAGTTCTACTCCGCTCCCCTGAGGGCCCGATTGATGTAGTAGACCGGTCGTTGGACGGAGCCGTTTTCCCTGATAAGAGCTGCATTGACAGCTGTGTTAGATACAACTAGGTAGAGGAAGAGGGGCTCGCCCATAATCGCCTGTGAAAGGAGGGGAGGATTAGCCATGCACTGCTTCAATTGTTGAAAAGCCTCTTCGGATTCAGCCATCCATTCGAAAGTTTGCCGAAGAACTTTGAAGAATGGAAGGCATTTATCCGTTGCGCGGGAAATGAAGCGGATAAGGGCTGCAACTCGGCCAGTGAGTCTTTGGATCTCCTTAACCGTTTTGGGTGACTGCATCTTGATCAGGGCCTTGATCTTTTCAGGATTAGCTTCAATGCCCCGCTGGCTGACCATAAAACCCAAAAACTTCCCAGATCCTACGCCGAAGGCGCACTTCTCTGGGTTGAGCTTCATTTGGTACTTGCGGAGGGTGGCGAAGGTTTCTCGCAGGTCGGTCAGATGATCGGTGGAGAGTGTGCTCTTGACCAGCATGTCGTCGACATATACTTCCATGTTTCGACCTATCTGGTGATGGAAAATGGCATTGACCAACCGTTGGTAGGTGGCCCCAGCATTCTTTAGTCCGAACGGCATCACACGGTAGTGATAAGTACCTCGGTCGGTAATGAAGGAAGTATGTTCCAGGTCGGACGGGTGCATCAAGATTTGGTTGTACCTAGAAAAAGCATCCATGAAGCTGAGCATCTGATGACCGGCCGTGGCGTCGACCAGCAGATCGATGCGGGGAAGAGGGTAGCTATCCTTGGGGCAAGCTCGGTTCAGGTCAGAGTAATTGACACAGAGTTGCCATTTGCCGTTGTTCTTGCGGACTAGGACCACGTTTGACAACCATTTAGGATAGTCTACGTTTGTGATGAATTGGGCCTCAAGGAGCTTGTCGACCTCTGCTGCAATAAGAGTATTGCGCTCCGGATGGAAGATGCGCTGCTTCTGGCGGTAGGGTCAGAAATGAGGTTCGATGCTGAGGCGATGGGTCATGAAGGAGGGGTCAATACCCGGCATGTCTGAATGGGTCCAGGCAAATACATCATTATGCTCGGTCAGGAGGGCAGTAAGGTCGGCCTTGGCTTGGGGGGATAATTGGCTACCGATTTTGGCAGTTTTGGTTGGGTTAGTGGGGTGGATGGGGACCTCGACGAGCTCCTCCGCAGGTTCTCCTTTGACCAGCTCGTCCTCATCCCGGACGTCGAGTCCTTCGATGATCATTGCCTCCTTCAGCTTGACTTCTTTGAGTGAGGCAACATAACACTCCCTGGCCACGATCTGCTCTCCTCTGACTGTTCTTACCCCGAGATTGGCGGGAAACTTGATGGCAAGATGATAGGTGGATGTGATGGCTTGGAAGGCATTTAGGGCAGTGCGGCCAAGGATGATGTTGTAGGCAGATGGGCAATCGACCACAAGGAAGGTGAGCAACTTCGTGGTCTGCTGTGGGTATTCGCCGATCGTGATAGGGAGGTCGATGGAACCGATAGAGGTCACACGGTCGCCGGTGAAACCGACCAGAGGGGTTTGGAGAGGAGACAAACTTTCTTCCCCAATGTTGAGCTGGCAGAAGCAATTGAGGAAGATGATGTCTGAAGAGCTGCCATTGTCGATGAGAACTCGCCTGACCTTGTAGTTGGAGAGGATGGAAGAGATGACAAGGGGGTCATCCCGTGGGTAACGGATGCCTGTACAGTCGGCGTCCGTGAAAGTGATAGGTTCAGCCCACTATTTTGACTGTTTAGAGGGTCGGCCCACCGTTGCCACTGCTTTGTCTGAGCCTTGCCTTATTTTTTTGAGTTCTACCTTCTGAGCTGAACGGGATGGTCCTCCACAAGCAAGGCCGCCTAAAATAACTCTGATCTCTCCGATTGGTGAAAGGGGATTAACTGGTGGTCGAGGCTGTTGCGGAGGCCGATCATGGCCTTGGTTTGGTGGGGCTGGCTGCCGGGGTGCGGTGCGCCAGCCATTGTTTCGGAGGGGCTCGGCTCTTTGCCTCTGCTGGGGGCGGGTGTCCGTGAACCGACTAAGACGACCCTAATGTATGAAGGTCTCGATCTGATCTTTGAGGTTGATGCACTCGTCAGTGTTATGGCCATGGTCCTGATGGAAACGGCAATATTTGGATTGATCTTTCCGATAGGAAGGGATTCGTGAAGGCAGGGGCCATTTGAGGAGGTAATCCCGTTGGATCTGATTGAGGACATGCTCCATGGGAGAATTGAGAGGTGTGTACCGCTCGAACCGACCGGGCGGTCGGGCTGGTGCCGAGCGGTCAGCTCAGGGGGGTCGGTCGTTATAGTGGGGTGTTTGGCTATTATACTGGGCGTTCCTGGGTTCTAAGTCTTTTCCCTTGTCTCTGGGGTTCGGGTTTTTAGTTATTGGGTCCTGCCGAGTGGCCAGTGAATCTTTAGTATTCATGTATTTTTGGACTTTGGAGAGTAGGGCTGCCATGGAGGCTGGGGGGTTGTTAGAGAGGGAGAAAAAGAAATCGGATGACCATAGACCGGCTATGAAAGCCGTGAGGATGACCTTGTCGTTGTTTTCTGCTACTTGCAAGGCTTCGGTGTTGAAGCGGGTAACAAAGCTGCGTAGCGATTCCCCCTCGGTCTGACGAATGTTGAGGAGTTGGGTGGTCAGGCATCGCTGGCGCTGGGCTCCAATAAAATGGCTTAGGAAAGAGTCACTGAGGTGCTGGAAAGTGGAAATAGAGTCTGCTCGTAACTGACTGAACCACAGTCGAGCTAACCCCTTCCATGTCATGGGGAAAGCCCGACACATGATCTCGTCAGGGAAGGCATGGAGGATCATGAGGGTGCGGTAGGTCTCCAGATGGTCGACTGGGTCCGTCGTGCCATCAAAAGAGTCAATGGTCGGCATCTTGAACTTGGCGGGCAGAGGTTTGTCCCGGATGGAGGCAACAAATGGCGAGCTTGCGGTGGTAGAGGGCTTGTGCTGAATGTTCTGCATGACCCCTTGGAGTTGGAGCTTCATAGCTCGGAGTTCAGCGTCCCAGAGGGGAATGTTGTCACCATGGTCAGTTAGTGGGGGCTGGACACTGCTGGCTTCCCCTTCAGGGGCCGGTATCACGACTGACGGGCGTGGGGGTGGAGGTGGTAAATTTATACGTGGAGGAGGAGGAGGAGGTTGTAAACCTTCTAAGTTGAATGGATGGGGTTGTGGAGCAGTGTGGCTCGCTGCTCTTTCTTGGTTGGGTGGAATATCTGGAGGTGGTGGAGGTGGCATGGGGAGGTTTCTTTGGAGTAAAGCATTGATCAGGGCCTGGTTTTGCTCGGCCATGCGGTTGATGCTGTTAGTAAGTTCGATGAAATACTATGGTGGGTTGTTTGGATTGGGAGGGTCGGTTTGATGATCGGCAGCATTATGGTGAGAAGCCATGGATCTCATCGTAACCATACACTTTGATGGGTGAGGGAAAAAGGTTACTGGGATAGGGTCTCCGGCGACAATGAACACAACTGGCGCACGGATAAATCACATAGATTCCCACAGACGGCGCCAACTGATGATACAACTTGTCCCAGTGGATGAATCGGACTTGTCCAAGCTCCTCAAGCCCACGTAGAAATGGTCTAGCCCATCGAACCACCTGCAAATAAGTTCAACGGGGAACGGGGTAGTCCCCCAATGAACCCTCCGACGAGCAAGTTAGAAAAGAGAAGTAGAATGTTGAGAGAGAGATTGGAGATAGAAAAGATTAGCCTTCTTCTTGTCTTCAACGTTTGCTTATATCCTTTGGTAATCATTTCGCTGTCTCTTCCGACCTGCCCTCCTCGCCGAAAGTCTATGCTGTAGCTTACCTTGTTCAAGGTAAGGGGACCCTGTTCCGACAGGGAGGTGTTGTCATATTAAATGCTGTGATGCGCTACATTAATGGTGATGTGCAGTGGCAATAACTTTGTAGATCTTTGTCTGCTGATGTGGCTCGTCCTTCACCCACCACGTGCCTGAATGCCATTGATTCTTTATGCCATGTTGGATTCCAGCTGTTCTGGACTTCATCGGCTGGGTTATGTATTGGGCTCCGATTGATGGGCTTGGGTTGTTTATAGTGGTTCATGGCCTTTGTGGGCCTATCCATGTCAGATATCATCATTTATATAACATACTTGATTTTCTATTCTTTTAGTTCTCTATTCAGCAAGGAGTACGTGCCTTTTCAAATTAGGCTATCAATGGATGGGGGAGAAGAATCTATACCTCCAATGTGGCACACCGAAGACCTGTTTGCTTTTTTAGTGGTTTCAAACTTCCAATTCAATACTGCAAAATTTGCATTAGAATTAGACTTCTGAAATGTATCACTATTTAATCAAGCTTGGTCTATGGAGAATGAAGCTGATTAGGAACCAAGTATGTTATGATGTATTTTGCATAACTGTCTTTATGTTTTATGTCCTATCCTGAAAATGTTTTATTGTGATGTTATATGTGTGTTCTTAACCTGGAGACATAAAATAAAAAAAAAATCTTTAAAATGATTTTAAGAGAATATGGAAAAAAAAAATTACTTGGCTAAATGCATATTACTAAGTATTGTCGATATCTTACGATTCATGATATGTATCTTACAATTTGATACCTTTCAGAAAGAAATCGATACTATCATCAATACGTATCTTAAATTAAATGTATCTTACAATACATATATGATACGTGATACATAATGCAACACGTATGTTACATAATACTTAAATTTTTTTAGCAAATTTGAAAAGAAAAAAAAAATCAAATTATTTCATGTAAATTAATATTGTCAAAAATTTTCATAAAATTATTTTTTAAAAAAGCTATTTTTGAGATGAGAATGGTACTTTTTAGTTTATTTCTCGACCTTTTTACATATCTATGGTATGGTTTAAGAATCTTGAGTTATTAATGTATATGCCTTGTGAAGATAATATGTATTGTTGAATGTATATATTAGAAACTTTGCTTTTACAATTGACAGAATTATAATTGTTTAGTGTTTTATTCTCATAAGATATTTCTTTTTTATAACTATATTTATTTTTCTATCTATTTCTAAAGGTATTAAAGTATCTTACGATCGATACATGGTACAATACGATACGCGATTCAGAAAAATTAAAAAACGATACATGATTCGTATCCTTATTTGACAACAATATATAGGCACGTATACTTGAAAGAACACTAGTTTAGGTATTTTATGTGTCTTGTTTATTGACTAATTGCAAAATGGAGGTACTCAATTGTTGATTAGCCAATGGTAAGTTCAACTGTAAGAATCATGATTAGAGCTCAGGCTTCAATGCAAGCTCATTAGCTTATTAATAGGTATGGACTATTGTAGTGCGAGCCTTATAAAACTAATTCATGGCTTCATATTAATCTTCTCATATAGATTAAAAGTCATGTAATCTAGAGTTGGGCTTTGACCCATGTTAAGTCTTCAAGGCAAGAGCTTGTGGCTTATGGCTTATGGCTTGAATTAGCCCTATGCTGCCTATGACTAAACTAAGCCAAACCAGAGTCCAGTCTGGCCTTAAGTCAATAAATTCTTAATGGCCTGAGCCAAGTTTCAACCTTTGAGCTTGTTACTGATGTTGCCTTGTCTAGCTAACAAGACCCAAACCTTACTACCTGCAGTTTCAGTGCTAAATCTTTTCTCTAGTGTGCCATCTCTCATGCATTGTGCATACAAGTGCAATTTGAAATTATGTTTTCTTCATTGTTTGAAGTTGCTTTAGCTCTGGCCTGGCTTCTAACAATGTTGTAATTTTTGCAGGTCATAAATTGTCTTGAATCTATCATTTACATTTTAGCACCTTTGAGATATGCCACCATCTATGGATGCTCTGGCACGAGTATAGTTGTTGGAGCTGTTGGGAAGGTAGTTATGAAGTTGCAGGAAGATTATGCTCTCTTTTTTTTATTGTTGCAATATTGTCCTGAACTCCTTAGATCAACAGTCGTTTTGAATAGCATCACTGCTTATTAGAAAGTGATAATATTCCCTCTACCACTAGCAACTGGAATTGCTGGATTTTTGTATGTCTCTTTAAAATTTGAGAGTGGGGTCGTGATAATAAATTAATAATATTCTAATTTAGCATATTTCAAAGTCTGAGCCTAATATTTGTTCCATCTATGCCAATGACATGTCTATTAACTTAAGTCACTCCCTTTTGCAAGAACGTATACATATGCCATTTTTGTAATAGAGTTACCGAAAGGCTCTCAGTTTTTTGGTACCTCATTTCAGTCAAATGCTATAAATGTCTGAAAATTTTATTGTGCTACTGTATTGTTTTTTTGAAGCTAGTTCTCCTTGTGGGTGCATTATTTCTGTTCCTATGAATTATGACAACCATTTTTGGGCTTCTCCACAGTAAATTAAATGGAATGCTTGGTAACATGATGAATTATGAGGATGTGTTATTGGGAAAGAAAGAGTATCAATATTCTATAGTCCGTGGAATTCAGTCATTGGCTCCCCATAAGAATTGATAATGAAGGAGCATCCTCCTGTAATAGTAAGGGTTTTACAGTCTTGGCAAACTGTTCTTATCTGCAGGAGCTTCAGTGGCTAGTTTTTCCCTATTAAGCATAGTGGAATCAAATTAAGGGTTAGAATTACTGAAACTTTGACCAACATTCTGAAGTGTACAAGGACTGTAAAGAGGATACCAAAACCTTTGATATGATTCTATTTCCTGGTCTCATGATTGTGTTACTATATATGCATATATACGTCTTGTGCATTGTGACCCTTGTGTTAATCTGTCTGTGTGATTGTGTTACTATATATGCATATACACGTCTCATGTATTGTGACCTTTGTGTTGATCTGTATGCCTGTTAATGTACTTGATAGTATTTGGTAATGACTTACAATCACTGGTGTAGTGTAGGGCACAAAAATATTGACGTGATATACTGTTGCTCCTAGCTTCCTTTTTTGTGCTTGTTATATGCTTCATGGTGACTAGTGTTATGAAGAAAAAAAATCTAAAATAAATTTTATTGGAGTCTGAAAGTTTCCTTCCAGTGTTGCATCTCTGATAAAGATTAGCATGACTATTTAAAGGACATCATTAGTTGTGTAATTATTAAATGTCCTATAATTTGGTCCTTCTGCAATGAAATGTGGAATATGAGATTACTATGAGTTGAGATACTGAAATTCATCTGTTCATCTGGACGCCTTTTCATGATTTTAGCATTTCAAACTTTCAGCTTCGTCCTTATTCGTTCTTATTTTGTTTTGATGCCCTGCATTTTTTTACTTGTGTTGTCTTTTGGGCTCCCATTGGCTGATTGAATAATACTCTATAGCAACAATAAGATATAAATGGCATATTGTCAAATCGATATATTTGGTCCATGTTATTTGTTTCTGTTATATTGTAATTTTGATTTATATCTGTTTGGTAGTTTTTTTATATCCATAAAGAAACTAATAATAAACCACCTTAGCCTTTATTTTATTATGGGCATGATATACGGTTCATTTTGTCATGTCATATGATTATCCTTGTTCTAATTGCCCATTAATTTATTCTGAATGTGACATTACGGATGCTGTCATCTTTTTAGTAGAAATGCTCTGAATGTGTATTCTATATATGTTATTTTTCCTGTCTACAGGCTGTAAGAGTTGAACATTGTGAGCGGGTTCATGTCATTATAGCAGCAAAACGTATCTGTATTGCAAATTGTCGTGAGTGTGTATTCTTCTTAGGTGTAAATCAATGGCCTCTTATTGTTGGTGACAACCATAAGCTGCAGGTGTGTAACATGTTTTAGCAGCCTTCATTCCTCTTTCTTCTAATCATAGCTTGTGAATTGTCAATTGTGCAAAGAAATTTAAAATCCTTTTTTTTTCCCTCTCTCTGAACACTGTGCCAACAATTGCTATGTTAAGTTTTTGATTTAATTGATTGGGTACTGTGTAGTTGTCTATATTTTTGTACATTCGGATGAGTTTGTAAAGTTTAATTGACTTCAATGGTTGTTTTAGTGCCCCATGTACTTGATTGAGAGTACTCCATTTTGAATAGAACCTGGAATATGTACACTGTTTTCGATGGGATGAGAACAAATATGTCTTTCTCGAAGTTTACCTTGAATAGTAGCTATGTTGGATAGAAATGTGATCACATGTATATTTCAATCTAGTTACTAACCTTTCAAAAGAGAATGGACTTGTAATTTTTTGTGGACATCCAAATTCTTTTAGCTCTGTTTTCGTGTGTTTTACATACACATCCAATTATTCTGATTATAGAGATTGAGTGGTTACACGCCACTTGGAGGTGCATTCCTAGACTAAAATTAATTTTATGTTTTGTCCCACTGGAATGAATTTGACATTGGCTCTATATAGGCTACTGAACTGATATTCAGTTCTGATGGTCTTAATAATTTACTCTCTAGTTTTGAATTCTAAAGCTGTGTTTGGATCTTGGATTTGGGAATGGATTTGTGAAGGGAAAAGTGAATGAAATAGAAGCTAATTTATTTTCACAAATTCCTTCTTATCTTTTCCATCCAAAAATACTTTCACAATCCAAGACCCAAAAACAACATTGAAGTAATTTTCTTGACCTCTAATGTCTCATTGCATAAGCTGTGTCTTTTGATGCTGTCAATTTATTTTGGTCATAAATTTTTCTGCTGCTTTATTTTCAAGCACTGTTAAGTATGGGCTTTTAATATGTTTTTTCTTTTTCAAACAAATTTCCATTAGGTGGCACCATATAACACATTTTACTCAAAATTGGAGGCGTTGGACCAAGTTGGTATTGAGGCAACTATTAACAGATGGGATGACCCTGTGGCACTAGGAATAGTTGATCCACATGATTCATTATCTCATCCTGCAGGCGTGTCTGATGTACATGCTGAGTCTGCTACCCGCTTAGATTCTGATTAGTTCACAATTTTTTTGGTGTGTTTTTTTATTTTGGTAGACCAAATTTGCAAGTGTTGTTTTATAAATTGATGTTGTACTGGCTACTGTTAGTTTGTTTTTCCTATTCATCCACCCTTGTTGCTTTCCATTTTTGGCATGTCTTCAGCTTAAATGCATTTTTATTGTTTGAATCTGTGCAGTGCATGAACCATGATCTCTCCCTAATATTTTACAGCGTTGCTCCTTTTGGGGTTTGATCTTAATCTATATGCTAATATTTCTTGTTAAATTTTGTGATCTTGTTCTTTGTGCACTGATACCGAGCTGGTTTGAAGGTGAATCCTCTGGGTCCACGAAAACCAATCCTTTTCCATTACCAGATGTGTATATGTCGTCTCAGTATAGAAATGTACGTGCACTGAGCCATGCTGATCATTTGCATGGCCATTTGATTTTTGTTTTCCTATGAAGCACGGACACGGACACGCGACACGACACGGATACGTAAAAACGCAAATTTTCAAAAAATAGGGGACACGACACGCCGGGGACACGTTCAATATATATAATTAATTTTATTTATTATATGTCATAAAATTATTTAAAAAAAATCAAATAAAGGTAATAAAATATACAAAATAACACTATTAAAATTATAAAAAATAAACATTTAATTGATTTAACTTCATATATATCGTTCACAATTAACATAAAATAGCATTCCATCAATACATAACATGTCATTCGAAGCTACCAACCATCATTTGTTACAAAATGCATGAAAATCAAACCACAAAATATAAAATTATCCAATGTACCAACAACTATTACAAAATCCATAAATATCAACCTAAGTAGAGGAAACTATTACAACATCTTCACCACCGCCTCCATCTTCTCCTTCATCTGTAAATAGGACCGCCTTCATAGTCGGTTCATCAAGTGAGAGGTTAGCTATCCCAAGCATTCCAATATCATCAAGTGAGTCAAAGTTATCTCCGGTAATATCCCACATTTTTGTCTCTCCTTGCAAGTATTGGGAGCTCCTCCTTGATAAAAGACGAAGATTGCTATGAATGAACACCAAATCCTCCGCGCGTTGAGGGACCATCTTGTTCCTTCTCACTGAGTGAATAAAGGAGTAAGTACTCCAATTTCTCTCACAACAAGATGAAGAGGTAGGTTGCACAAGCAATCTCAAAGCTAGTTTTTGAAGAGATGGTGCATATGCACCATATGCACACCACCAAGTATAAGGATCCATGTGCCACCTATTATGAATGGAATCATACTCTGAGAATGCTTCAACATAACCCGAAAATTTTCCAAACTCAGTTATCACCTTGGTTCGCTCCGTGATATCTTCAAAATACCTCTTAAAACACTTGTTCCTCTCACGTGTCACCTCTTCATCCCTATGTGGAGGAACTTTATTTTGATCCTCATGGAGCCACTCATCACCATAATACCTACAATCCAAAATAGGAAAAATAATTATTTCAAGAAAGACTAGATAAGTCCATTAAAATGAAATATCTAAAACAAATTTAAATGTGGTACTTACTTTGGATTCAATGAATGTGCCATACAATGGAGAGGAGTATTGTTTTTATTCCAACGATCCACGAGAATTTGATGCACCACATTGTAAAATGTAGATTCCTCATCTATTCTTTTCCCTTCATGCCTATAAATTGACATCTTCACTTTCTCTATCATTGAGTCCCACATATCATATACTAAGTGAAGGCAAGGTTTGTTCGTATCACAAGCCCTAAGCATGTCATATATAGGACCCGTGAAGGAAAGAATATAATCAATGTAATCCCACCACACATCATCCAAAATCTTTTCTTTCACAAATTTTACCTTCCCAACATCATCCTCTCTATAGCAATTCCACTTGTCACTAATTACCATTGCTTGAAGACCACGTTTTATAAGCTTTAACCTCTTGAGCATAACAATTGTGGAGGCAAATCGTGTTTCGGCAACCGAAAGCACCTTCAATGACACAAATTCATTGTACATAGCCAATCGCATTGAGTGATTAGAGATAAAATTCTTAATCATCAAACCATCTCCGGTAATATCAGTAATCCAACTACATTCTTCATATGTGACTTCATTCCTCTCAATATTCTTTGCGGTACAAATATTTTTCAAAGCTAGATTTAATGTGTGCACCACACAAGGAGTCCATAGAATATGAGGGAATTGAGCTTCAATGAGTTGTCCGGCTGCCTTACAATTAGGAGCATTATCCATGATGACTTGAACCACATTACTTGCCCTAATCTCATTAATCACTTATTTCATCAAATTTGCAATGAAATATTTGTCTTTAGTTTCTCCAGAACAATCAACTGCTTTAATGAACATAGGCCCACTTTCACTCACTGCCATAAAATTAATCAAAGGCCTCCTTTGAGAATCACTCCAACCATCACTAACAATGCTCACCCCTTTTTCCTTCCATGTGCCCCTAATTGGTTGCAACAATTTATCAATATTTGCCCTCTCTTTTTGAAGTAATGTGGTTCGTAACAAATTATAACCGGGAGGCAAATATCCAGGAATATTATGATTTGCAGCAAATGTGTAAGAGCTAACATAGTAAGGATTTCTTGCAAGATTAAAAGGTACCCCCCCCGAGTAGAACATCCTAGCAATTTCAAAATGCAATTGCTCTCTATCCTTCAAGTTGAATGCTTTCTCAATAGCACTTCCACTCCCACTCCCACTCCCACTCCCACTCCCACTCCCACTCCCACTCTCACATGTTCTCCTCTTCTTTGATTCATAAGCATAACTATTACCCACTAATACAGTGGAAGGAGGGAATGGTACATTTTTGGGAAGAGCATTTTTAATTCTCAGCTCAGCAGCATCATTCTCATTTTGTAGTTGTGAAAGTTTTTGACTTGTCACTTTCTTACAAGCACCAATTCCCTTTCCTGGGAGTTTTAACAAGTGTGCCCTTACTCTTGTATATGAACCTTTGAAAGTATTATTACAAAATTTACATTGTAATTGGCAATTTCCTCCTCCTTCCCCAGGTTTTGCTAATTTAGTTACATACTTCCACAATGGTTTGTTCTCATCAAAATCATCATCAGGTATATCATTAGAACTACCACCCGTAGCCATTGTTTCAGAATTAATAATTGGTCCCTATAATAAAATTAATAAACATACATTATTAAAATTATACACTCAAATAATAGAAAAGAAAAAATAAAATCAGAATATAAAAAAAATAAAAGAAAAGAAAAAATAAAATAAAACAAAATCAGAATCAGAATTAAAGAAAAAGAAAAGAAAAAATTAAATTAATAAAAGAAAAAAATAAAATCAAAATCAAAATCAAAATCAAAATAAAAGGAAAAAAAATGAAATAAAAGAAAGAAGAGGCTGAGACAGAGAGAGAGAGAGCTATCGAAGAGAGAGAAATAAAAGAAAGAAGAGGCTGAGACAGAGAAAGAGAGCTATTGAAGAGAGAGGGAGCGATCGAAGAAGATCGAAGAAGAATTGTACATTAACGAAGCAGCAAATCGACTAAGATCGCACAAAGAATCACACGCAGACCGATGACAGTCGACCGACGACAGACGACCGACGAGAAGCAACGATCGACGAGAGAAGACGTACGACGAAGTCAGGTCCTCTCTCTTTCTCTCTTTCTCACCCTTTCTCTGCTGTTTATCTTCTATTCGAAAGTCGATTCACAGAGATTAGGGCGAATAGTAGATTAGGGCAAATTTGATCTGTTTTTGGTTATTTTCAAATCGACCCCAAAAAATTTTAGTAAACTGTGAAATTGCCCCCCGCGCGTGTCTCAAACGTGTCTATAACGTGTCCAAAATGCGTCCGGATGTAAAAAAATTTTAAAAAAAAATAGGACACTCTCCCATGCGTGTCGGACACGTGTCCACCGTGTGTCCGACGTGTGTCCGTGTCCGACACGTGTCTGATACTGGTACGTCCGTGCTTCATAGCTGTTTTCTAATAATGGATTTGCATATTTACCTACTTATCCAAAAAAAAAAAAAAAAAGAATGAGTTTTCATTTTATACCTTTTGGAAGTGATTCTATACAATTCTAAATCAGTCATAATTACATTGAATTTTTTTTTATTATTAAACGTAATTATTTTGTCTCAGCACAATAACTTAGGGAAGATCAAGCAAATTTTTAAGGAAATGCAACCTGAAGACAGCCGGAAGGGTGAATTATCAAGCGCACTGCATGTATACTTCAAGGAATGGCTATATGGTAATCATCGATACTCTTAATCATTTTTTGCATTTTATACAGAATGTATGCCGGGTATACTGGAGATGGGTATCTGGATATACCCTGACCAGAGTGAAAGAAAATTATTAGTAAATTGAATTTCCAATTAGTAAGAGGTCAACTACCCTACCCTTAAAATCCCTCATTAAAATTCTTAGAGGATATTTCAATCCTCATCTTTTCTTTCTTTTTATTATTTACTTATTTGTAAATCCAAACAGAGAATTTTATAACTGCGAATTCTCAAATTCCTTTTTGCCTTCAAATTCTTTCCCAACGTTGTTAAAAATGATGTATTATTGATGGTTATTGATTGATTGATATATTACAACTCCTATATAACTCCTATATATAGAAGAGAAGATGGTAGTAGGTGTAGGTGGTAGTGGAGGTGGTAGGTGGAGTGGGTGGTAGTGGAGGTGGTAGGTGGAGTGGGTTATGGTAAATTCTAACAGCCCCCCGCAAACTCAAGGAGGATAGAAACTAACCAACTTGAGTTTGGAGAGAGGAACAAAACAAGAAAATACATAAAAATAAAAAAAAAAAGATAGGAGACACTGTATGGTCGTGTCAGACCGTTGGTGAAGACACTGAAAGGTGGTGCCATAACGTGGTAGAGGACACTGGATGGGTGTGCCATAACGGTGTAGAGGACACTGGATGGTGGTGTCATAACGGTGTAGAGGACACTGTATGGTGGTGTCATAACGTGGTAGAGGACACTGTATGGTGGTGTCATAACGTTGTAGAGGACACTGTATGCTAACCGGAATCAATGTCGGGACAGTTTATGGGGTCTTGTCGGACCGTTGGAGATGCTAACCGGAATCAAATGTCGGGACAGTTTATAGGGTCATGTCGGACCGTTGGAGATGCTAACCGGAATCAATGTCGGGATAGTTTATAGGGTCATGTCGGACCGTTGAAAAAGTTGCACCCTCAAAAGGTGTGCCCAATTTTGTCAAAAGGCGTGCCCCATTCATCAAAAGGCGTGCCGGACATGATGGCGAGGCACGTGGGCGCCTTGGCTTGCGCGCCCGTGTTGTCGGCTGGTGGTAAGAGGCGCGCGATGCGCGTGGCTGCCTCGGCTATAAGACGGAGGCTGAGGCTGAGGCAAAAAACCTGCGAGAGATATTCTGAGAGAGATTTTGGAGAGAGATTCTGCAACACTCTGTTTTCTGAGAGAGAGTTCTGAGAGAGATACTATGTAACACTCTGGTGCCTATAAAATGGCTTCATCGTCTTCCCGCGGGCTGCTCACCCTCTTTCCCGACCTCAACGAGTCAACGAGAGAGAGAACTGGTGCGGTGGCACTGGAAACTCAACCAAGCGCCCCGGAGTTTGCTCAGTTGAACTTTCCGATGCGGGCTGTGGAGCAAAGAATGGCAGGGCAGTCAGATGTGGAGGCCAATTAGTATACCTTGAAGTCATGTGTGGAAACCATGACGGCGGTTACAAATTTGTCGAACCGGCTGTAGAGTAGGACAAATGAGGTGCAGCATTTAAACTCCCAGCTGGCTCTGCTCCAACGCATGTATAAGGATGCGCGAGCAGAGATAAGTGTGCTAAAGGCAGAAAACAAGGAACTGAAGCGAAATACCACCGTGATGTTCCGATTTGGAGGGCCGCCATATGCTGCAGTGGAGGAGCAGGGAGGAGGCAACGTGCTGGGTGGTCTAGGAAGCACGGAGGCAACACCGTCAAGGACCGCCCAGGACGGAGGCAAGAAAAAGAGACCGGCGGCAGAGTAGAGAAAAAGCCCACTGTTCTGTTCCGATTTGTGTTGGTGTTGTTTTGTTTTGGTGTTTTTTTTTTTTTTTTTTTTTTTTTTTTTTTTTGTTTTTTTTTGGTGTAAAATGGTGATCGGGGGAGCCCCGACATGAATAAAAGGAAATGAGTTTGGTGTGCAGTTTGTCTTCTTCTTCTGCTTTTTTTTTTTTTTTTTTAATAAAATAAATAAAGAAATAAATAAAATAAAAGAAAAGAAAGAAAGTGGAGCAACGGGTGAGGTGCAATAGGTGATGATAATTGTGTGTGAGTGGAGAATAAAGAAATAATTGTGTGTGAGTGGAGAATAAAGAAAAGAAAAGAAAGGGGTTGTGCGGCTTTTTATTTTTTTTTTATTTTTTATTTTATTCTGAAAAAGCATGCTGTGTCCCCCACCATCCAAACACTGAGCTAAACTAATGGTTTTATGAGGCATTAGTTTAATATATAGATATATTAAAATAAAAAAAAATGTGGGCAATAACGTGGGTGGTGTGTGGGTGATTATTAGAGAGAGAGAAGAAGGCCCCCCTGTTTGGTTTTTTTTTTTTTTTTTTTTTTTTTTTTTTTTTTTTTTTTTTTTTTTTTTTTTTTTTATAAAAAATAAATAAAGAAACAAAGTAGTAAAAAGAAAAAAAGAGTGCGTGTAAAGTGGTGGCACTACCGTGGCATTGTTTAAAAAATAAAAAGGAGGAAGAGATAAAAAATAAGAAGAATAATAAAAAAAAGAGTGGAGATACAGGTGGGTGTCGTGTGCTTGGCAAAAGATGGAGGAAAAGAATAAAAAAAAAAAATAGAAATTGGTGCAAAAGTGGACAGGCTGTGCAAGATATTATAAGAAACAGATACAGATATAGATAGATTAAAATAAAAAAAAGTTGCGTGGGGTTGTGTGGTCTGTGTCGATGGTGGGGCAGAGCCCCCCTCCTGAACAGAAGAAACGGGAATAGAAGGCATGACACTGTGCATTCGCCTAGGCCCTCTTGTCCGGAGAACATTGAGCGCATAGGTAACAGTGGCAATGCTGTAGCGACATGCGGGTACTCTTGGAGGTTGGCTGTCATATATGGTGAGTGTATTGCAAAGAGAGAGACCCAGCATAGAGAGAGATAGAGATACCGCTAGAGGACCAGAGGGTTTGCCGAAGACGGAACGGCCGTTGGTGTAGGTGCAGTTGCAGAGCATGCAAGCCCGTGCTTCCCTTCCCGGCACAAACTGGCAACAAAGCCAGGTGGGTATTTCCCGTAGAGGTTGATGTAACTGAACATGGTTGTGGCGCAATCATTAGACAAGTCATTTAGCGCATCCGCATAAGGGCAAGCAAATTCGTTAAATGCTGGACAACAGATATTGGGCGCGTACTGCGGTCCTTCGCATTGGCTGGTGATGATGGTGTAGTTCAAAAACTCAAAGTTTACAGGGCAAGCTTTCTTGGCTTGAAGAAGATTCCGACCCATTAAGGATCTACCCCCAAACATATCATACTGATTTTTCTGCTCCATTTCCGAGAACCAAGAGAGAGAGAGAAAGAGATGCAGCGGAGTGAAGGTATGTGAAAAACTTTTTAGCGGATTAGGTTGAGGTCCGGCGGGCGGCCAAGGCGAGGTTGCCGCCCGTCGGTGAAACAAAAAATACTAAATGCTTAACCTTGCTCTGATACCATGTTAAAAATGATGTATTATTGATGGTTATTGATTGATTGATATATTACAACTCCTATATAACTCCTATATATAGAAGAGAAGATGGTAGTAGGTGTAGGTGGTAGTGGAGGTGGTAGGTGGAGTGGGTGGTAGTGGAGGTGGTAGGTGATTTTAACAGCCCCCCGCAAACTCAAGGGGGATAGGAACTAACCAACTTGAGTTTGGAGAGACTAACAAAACAAGAAAATAATCTGAAAAATAAAAAATGGATAGGAGACACTGTATGGTCGTGTCAGACCGTTGTAGAAGACTGTATGGTTATGGCAGACCGATGTAGAAGACACTGGCTCGTGTTGGACCGATGTAGAAGACAGTTTATGGGGTCATGTCGGACCGTTGTAGCAGACAATGTTGTGGCAACATTGTACCTATTGTCTTTCATAATTGCTAAAAAGAACTCTCTCCATCTCTATCTCAATCTTATAATATCTAAGAACCATTGATATATGGGTAATTGTATTTGCACACTACAAAAAAAAATGCCAGTACACATCATTTACACAGTTTGGATATAAACTTTTAAACAAAAGTCAAAATTTCAGACATTAACTTCTGAACAAAAAGCATTTCCGACATAAACAGTTCAATGAAATGTATATCCGAGAAAATGATTTTTATTCGGAAGTTAATGTTTAAACATTTGACTTTTGTTTAAAAGTTTATATTGGAATGGCATAAATGGTGTGTACTGAGAATTTATGAGTTGTGCGAATAGAATTTCCCTATATATAATTGTTTTGCTTTGTCTTTCCTTTTTTTCCCCTCTAACAAAAACTATTGCTGTCTGCCTCTCTCTGCAGCTGGTTGTATAATTCCCAAACAAGGCAACCCTCTATCAAGTAACAATTCCATATCAGTTACACACATTGAACGGTTCAGATTATTAAAATGGGACCCGTGATGACCTCCATGGGACGAACAACGGTGTGTGTAAAAACCACACCCAATCATTTCTTTTTCCTCCACTGCCGCA
>NW_021025513.1:1198745-1222225 GCF_004153795.1 Camellia sinensis
CACCGGGTACTTACCGGGTGCGGGTACGCAGGAGGAAGGGCTGTGTCGGGCCGATAGTTTGTACTAGAAGCCACGTGGTAAAGTTCAAATGCACGCCTCAGGTCTGGGTCCCACATAGGCACGTGTTGCCACTTGAGTGCCTCCCCACCCCCCGGATTATGGGCATCTTTTTTTTGAGTCAGGAGCCTCTCCTTGCAAGCCACTCCTTACGCTCCGTCCTTGCAGGCCTTCGGGCCTACTTTTACGCCCAATTTTGATGATCTAAACTGTTTATATTTTAGAGTATATTGAATAGAACATACATGCAAAAAATCAAGTTAATCGGATATCGTTAACCCTTTCATCCAGTCACATTTGTATCTATAAAAATAAATGACATTATGAATTAAAGTATTAAAATGAACACAAATATGAGCGAATAAAAAGGTTAACGATATCCGATTAACTTAATTTTTTACAAGTATGTTCTATTCGATATATTTTAAAATGTGAACGGTTCAGATTATCAAAATGAATCCTGAAATGAGCTCATAAAGTAGCACAACAGTGCTTGTTGTGCTAGGGGCACAACAAGCACCCCAGATCCATTGCAGCCTTACACATATGCAAGTGAATAAACATAGGTCATTCTTTGTAGGTTAAATTACATTCATTACAATGTTTGGTTTGATTTTCAAAATGAGTTTTCTCATAAAATTTCAAAAGTATTAAAAATTAATTTGGTAAAAAAATCGAAAAAAAAGGAAAGAGAAAAACATAATTTTCTTATGACTTTTATTTAGATTAAAAATAATTTTTTGTGCTTATTTTTGTTAAATAAATTTCTATTTAAAAATAATAATAAATAATTCATAAAACACTTTTGAATATGAATCCAAACAAAGAAATTTCATAAAATTAACATAATTACACTGTTCTCTTCTTTACTAAGGCTAAAACAAATGGGGATATACAAATGTTGTGTAAACACAAAAATAATAAAGATAAATATGACAATATCATTTTTTTTATTCATATGATTAAAAAATAATTGATGAAAAGTGGGCAAAAAATTATGGAAAATTTACCCATAAATCCTATTTTCTGAAAAGTTGAACCATTTAGTCCTAAAAGTTTTCTTATGCACCATTTGTCCCATTTATACATCATCATCAAAACAACATCAAACATCATCATCAAAACAACATCAAACATCACAACATCATTATCAAAACAACATCAAACATCAATTAAACTCACATTCATCGCCTGCAAACTCACATTCATCGCCTTCCTCCTATTCACTGTGTTCCCCATCGTAACACTATCCAGAGGCATCATCACGTAAACCAGCACCCCCTTCCCCTTAACCTTCGCACCCCCTTCCTTGTACTCCCTCACCACCACCACCTCCTCAGCCGGCGCCGCCTCCATCAGCGCCTGGCACGCCACCAATAAGTCCGGCCGCATTAGTCCCATCCTGGGGCTCAGCGGCGGCGACAGCGATATCCTATCAATCTCCCCCGCCTCGCCGCCACGCACCGGAGGCTCCTCGCCGGCGACCTCCACACTGCCGATGCGTTTACAGTCGCCGACTTCGGATCGCCGGAAACGGTCCCTGAATCCGCTACTATCGGCGTCCCCGACAGAGCTCCTATCTGCTGTGGCAAACTCATCGCCATGATCCCTACAATCAATAAAATCAAACAGAAAATAGAGAGAGGTTTTTTTGTGAATTGGAGTGGAAGTTTTGATATTGGAATGAGAGGAATCGTCAGCGACATCAACAGAAATTGAGCACGAAATCTCTGTCCTCTGATTTCGACTCCCTTCTCTACACCTACACCACCGCCTACCACGGCTTCGTTGCCTCTCTCGACCCCAATCTACTCCGCCACTCTGATTCAGTCCTCGGAGTCTACAAAGACACCGTCTACACCATCCACACCACTCGAACCCCTGAGTTTCTCGGTCTCGACACCCAGATGGGTTTGTGGGATGGTCACACACCGCAAGATATGATGTTGAAACACCCACAAACATCAATGATTGTGATGTTAGATTAATTAATCTGATGTTTGAATCTGATGTTTTGACGATGATTTGATGATTTTTTTTAAATGAATCTGATGTTTGAAACACCCACAAACATCAAAAACATCGAATGTTTGATGTTTGATAATGTTTTGTTAATGTTTGATGTTGTTGAGGATGTTTTGTTGATGTTTGATGTTGTTGTTTTTTGTTGATGTTTGATGATTTTTTTAGTGATGTTGGTGATGTAGTTGATGTTGTTTTGATGATGATGTTGTGATGTTTGATGTTATTTTGATGATGATGATGTTGTTGTTTTGATGATGATGATGTTTGATGTTTATGACTCTATGGTCAATTTTCCTATAATGGGACCTTTCAGTCTAATTAAACTCGTCCTGTTCATGATATTTTTCCTTAACTTCAAAGTGGTTAATGTAATTCACATTTTTTTAATTTGAGAATTTAATTTAGATTAGTTACGACTCATACTCTGGACTTGTTCTAATCTTTAAAAAATATAGTATATAGTAAGTAATGATGGATACAAAATCTATCCAATGGTAATGTATATGTCCGAAAAAGAAAGTTTAACAGTCATGTTAGATACAAAATCTATCCAATTTCCATAATCAAAATTCTCTACCCCAGCATGGTCAATCGACCAAGAATTTCCATAACCTGAACAAACTACCATTAACAATTTATGCACATTAAATTAAAAAAATAAAAATGTTTTTACCATTTTTTTAAGGCAGAAGTTTCACTCTAGTTCATTTTACAATTTCCATTTTGTGGATTTATTTTAAATTCATATTGATAATTTAAATCGTTTATTATGCCAGGCTTATCATGAAGATTAACTATGCAAAAAATCAAATTAATCAAATCTCTATATCCATATAATCGAATGATAAAATTGTACCAAAAAAAAAAAAAAAGGACTGCAATTGCGATTTTGAAAATAAATGGTCTATTTTTATTTATTTATTTTTTGCATGGTTTTATGATCTGATTACATAGATATTGATGTCCGATTAATTTGATTTTTTACATGTACATTTTCTTTACGGGAATTACATGACGAACCGTTTAGATAATTGAGATGGGTCCAAAATGGGCCCACAAAATACAAATCGCATCATCTAGTCCATTTATGGACCGGGGAGGAGCCATACTTTTTATTTTTTATTTTTAAACTACACAAAAACATGTTTTACCATTGAAAAATATATAAATTATCTGACTAGGCAAACAAAGAGCATGGATGTAGCTTTATCCATTGTACTGGATACGTACTTTATTTTTTTAGGAAAATTCTATATAGATTTCTTACCAAATTTTATTATATCCAGATAAAAAAAAAAAACCTAATGACTGATGAGAAAATTCTATTAATAAGAAAATCTAATAAAAAAATCTGATTATGTATAACATCAAATGGAAAGATGGAACGATCCAATCCAAAATTAATTTTTTTTGGCAATTCTTATTGTAAAATCGTTCAATATAAGAACCATGCACACCATGCAAAGTCACTACGTTCTTTACAAAGTACTCATAAACTCTATGCGTATAGTTTAAGTTGATCTTAATTTTAATTCCTTGCTATGGAGTCAAAGTTTGCTTCTTTCTCATCTATAGTCTTCATCGTCGTCATGTTCTTCTTTTTGTGCTCAACTCAAACCATCATTTCAATTCAGACCAACATTATCTTCAATGCAACAGTTGCACAAGATGGCTCGGGAAATTACAAGCGTATCAATGATGCGATTTCTGCTGCTCCTATGCATATCAGTGTAATCAACAAGTATTATATAACAACTGATAACTGACTTTCACTCACTACAACAAATTTGGGATTTAAAGACGAAACAAATTTGTCCCAAAATGTATATATTTCGTCACCCAAACTAATTATGACGAACATTTTTTGTCACCTGTTTTGTCGCCAAAGCGTCGTCGCTAAAAGGTCTTAGAGACAAAAAACAAATTCGTCATTGAAAATGATAAATTTGTGACGAATTTTTTTGTCTCCAATACAATCTGTTGGGAACATACTTGTAAATAATTAGCGACAAAATATTTTTTCATTAAAGGAAGAAATAAGAGACAAAAGTATTTTGTCATAAATATAAGAAATAGAGACGAAATAATTTTGTCACGTTTAATATAAACGAAGACGAAATTTTTTTGTCAAAGAAGCTACCAATAGAGACAAAAACAAATTCATCATTAAAAATGATAAATTTGTGACGAATTTTTTTTGTCTCCAATACACTCTGTTGAGAACATACTTGTAAGTAATTAGCGACAAAATATTTTGTCATTAAAGGAAGAAATCAGAGACAAAATAATTTTGTCACGTTTAATATAAATGAAGATGAAAATTTTTTGTCAAAGAAGCTACCAGTAGAGACAAACAAATTCATCATTAAAAATGATGAAATAATGTCAAAAAAAAATTCGTCACATATTGAGGGTAATAGTGACAAAATGTGACAATATTTTTTGTCATGACAAATTCATTTAGCCACAAAATAAAGAATTCATGAAAAAATTAATCATCCACCTAAGCCAAAATAAGAGACGAAAAAAACCTTTTTTAGGGATTGAAAATTTTGTCAGTAATTCCATAATATTTTTTTCCACATTATATACCTATTTTATCAAAATCTAAATTTTAGTTCAACAAATATAATCCTGTTCATGTTGAAACCTGTTGAATATAACAATTCCATCACAACTTAACCTAACCCGTTATCAACACATTTACGAATTTAACAAAATAAAAATATCCATTTATTGTAACGCCCTCAAAATAAACCCATAAATCATACAATATTAACATGCTTAGACATAAGAGAGTAAAGCTTAATTACATTTCATCAGAGTATTCCCTACAAATGTATTACATGTTAACAATAAAAGCAAAAATGCCCTGTGAGCTTACAACTTTCCAGGTCAACACTCGGTTACAAATAGAAGAGTACTAACTCTAAACAAAATAAGCCCTTGGCTTGATATACATGTAATACAGACAAAACAACCAAAAAGAGTCTTCAACTCCCGTAACCATCCAAGCTATGATCTCAGAGGCGGCATGATACCTGAACCTGAAAATGATGTCCCATATAGGGTGAGCCAACGTCCAGTAGAGATATGCTAAACATAATATGAACAATGACTAAAACGTTAGCAATTGATAAATGCTTAGTTCACAGAAATCATTTTCATAACCATTTCAACTACATGACAAAAATGTCCATGTTTCATTCAATTTTTCTTTTCTTATCCAATTCTCATTTCATGACTATGGCTCAGAACCTGGCCAAACAATTTAAATGTGATAACACTCGTATCAACAACACTTCCATTTCAAATGAGGTCACACTCATATTAAACACTTTACACTTCCCAATAGATAAGGATATTAGCTATATCGATACTTCAATAGATAAGCATATGAGTTGTATCAATACTTCAATAGATAAGCATATGAGCTGTATCAATGGAGTCCATCCCTTATCTCCTCTCAAGCAATATCCGGATTAGAGGTCTATCCCCTATCTTCCCCTAAACCATGGAGTACATCCCCTATCTCCTCCCACACAACACAATGTATATAAACACAGATCATATACACAATCAATCAATACATAACATTAATGTATTATTTGAACCGTCATATTCGATGACACATCCAATTGATTAGTTTTAGTTTGCCTAATCATCACGCATTGTCTATAACAATCAAGACTACCCTCCACCGGTAGCTCAAAGCAATTATTTCTAAACAGATAATAAATGCCTCAACAGATATATAATCAATATTTTCAAAAGTGAGAGATTAATAAAATCTACTCCACCGTTCCATCTCATAACGAGCCAATTCCATTATGTTCAACTCAATTTCATAAACCTATAATTTTTCCAAATTAATTATGCCAATTAATTTATGCACAAATTAGGGCTTTCTCTTCCACTTCTCAATATTAACCCAAAGGTTCAAATAACAACATCCAATAACAATACCATCATCTTGAGACCCAAAATACATATTTAAGAGTCAAGATAATAAAACCCCCCTTTTGTACATTTTGAAACCCTAAGTCCCAAAATTTCCCAACTCCCACACTTTATCAAAATGACCAACAATTTAAGTCAAAGACCATAAGAATGAGTAGTTATCCCTACCTCAAATTCGAAGCTCAAATGGAGAAGATGAGGAAAACTAGAAGTACTTCAAACACCAAACTTTTCGGATCAAAATGTAAAGCAAGACAAATCCCACACTTTTTTGTAAAGGCCAAAGGGTAGGAGAACACTCTAACTAGATCAATCCCTAGAGAGAAGGTGGGTTTTTAGTGAGAGAAGCTCTCCAATGGAGTTTTGAAAAAGTAAGAGAGAGGGTGAGGATGTAAAAAGTGATTCAAAATAGCCTAATTGTCAACTGATATATGACATTCTCGCTCGAGCGTAGAACAGGAAGCTCGAACGTCAAGCACAAAAACTGGACCCGCTCGAGCGTAAGAAGGCCCGCTCGAGCACCAAGACACAAAAACAAAACACATCTACTCAAGCGCGAAAACCAATCCGCTCGAGTGTAGATTACGCCCTTCCAGAACTTTTACAAAAAAAAGACTACTCGCTCGAGCGCCAATAATCCCGCTCGAGCGCGACTCACTCGAGCGTAAGAAAATACACTCGAGCGTGAAAAACACACCTGCAGAAGTTTTGCAGAGGCATGAAATACTGGGAGTGTGTAAACCCCGCTCGAGCACAATAAGGCCCGCTCGAGCAGACCACCTGAAAACTGGGCAACAAGAAAGGAAACCAAAGCTCGACCAACCTGTAACAACTATGCCCAACACATCCTAAAACTCATATATATGGAATTAAAGGATAACCACAAGACATACACAACCACTAACTCCACGGAACCGAGTTCAGAATACAACAATCAAAAAAAGGGAAATCGGGATCGCTATAACCTCCCCTCCCTTAAACAATTTCGTCCCCGAAATTAAGTACAAGCTTTTCAAAAACATGTTTTCTCAATTACCACATTTTACAATGCCATATTCAACAACTTGACCCATTACCGGTCATCCCATCTCTTATTCAAGAAGCAAATTTCCACATACTTTCCAACATGCATTATCAACATGTATCTCAAAACATTTTTAATGCCAACAATACATTTGCATTTTTAAAACATCATTAACATATACAATGTTAAAATTAACTTCCATTATAAGGCAAGTTCCAAAATATACTTCCATAAATCAAAACATTTACAATGTTTTACAACTTAAGACATATTCAATGCTCTTGAAGTTCAATAATATTACAAAATTCCCAATGCATGATTAAACATTATCAAACAAGTCCGGATACTTCTCACGGACTTCCAACTCACGTTTCCAAGTGGCTTCCTCCACTCCATGATGCTTCCACAAAACCTTTACCAAAGGAATGGTCTTGCCTCGCAAGACTTAATCCCGTCTATCCAAGACCCGAACCGGTCTCTCCTCATAGGAGGCATCCTCATCAACCTCTAAGTCGGTCCAATCCAATACATGCGATGGATTCGGCTCGTACTTGCGAAGCATACTAACATGAAACACGTCATGTACTCCAGACAACTGCAGCGGCAAAGCTAAATGATAAGCAACCTCGCCAATCCTTTCAAGGGTCTCAAAAGGACCAATAAACCGAGGGAAAAACTTCCCACTCTTCCCAAACCTCATCAGGCCTCGCCTAGGTGATATCTTCAGAAAGACATGATCACCTACCTCAAACGCCAAAGGCCTCCTCCTACGGTCGGCATAACTCTTTTGTCGACTCTGGGCTGTAACAAGCCTCCTACGGATAAGCTCAACTTTCTCCGTCGTTTCCCTCACCAACTCCGGGCCCAACAAAGGTGCATCACCCACCTTGGCCCAACAAACTGGAGACCTATACAGTCGGCCATACAAGGCCTCAAACGGTGCCATACCGATACTTGATTAAAAACTGTTATTGTAGGCAAACTCCACCAAGGGCAAGTGCCTCTCCCACATTCCACTAAAGTCAAGGACACAACCTCGAAGCATATCCTCAAGCATCTGAATAGTACACTTGGACTGCCCGTCAGTCTGAGGATGATAAGCCATACTAAAAGTCAACTTAGTGCCCAAGGCACTCTGCAAACTCTACCACAACCTAGCAGTAAAACGAGAATCCCTATCTGAGACGATCATCACTGGGACCCCGTGCAACCTCACTATGTCCCGAATATACAAATCGGCAAGGTGATCTACCGAATCTCTCACACGCATAGGGATAAAGTGCGTCGACTTAGTCAACCGGTCTACAACCACCCAAATAGCATCACTACCCCGCTGAGTCCTCGGAAGACCTACAACGAAATCCATAGTGATATGCTCCCACTTCCACTTGGCAATCGGCAAGGGTTGCAACAAACCCGCTGGCCTCTGATGCTCGGCCTTCACTTGCTGACAAGTAAGGCACTTAGACACAAAAACCGCAACATCCTTCTTCATACCCCGCCACCAAAACTGGCGACCCAAATCACGATACATCTTAGTGCCTCCGGGATGCACTACAAGGCGTGAATGATGAAACTCTCGGAGTACCTCCTCTCGGCAAGACTCTCCCACAAACAAATGGTCTCGGTATCTCACACTCAGGTCGAGATACACAGACAAACCCTTCTCACCCTTCCCACTAGAGATCTTCTCTCGGAGGGATTCTACCTCAATGTCATCTCTCTAACCCTCTGACACTCGAGTCACAAGTGTAGGCTGCGCAACAACAGAAAACAAGGCCGCAGCCTCAACGAATTTGCCCAAAAGCAAATCAAACTCGCCAACTGCCCCTAACATCTCCCACACCCGGATGGCGATACAAGCTACATCACTAATGGATTTTCTACTAAGGGCATCGGCCACAACATTGGCCTTTCCTGGGTGATAGTGCAACTCAAAATCGTAGTCCTCAATGAACTCCATCCACCTTTTCTGCCTCAAATTCAAGTCCCTCTGTGTAAACAGATACTTCAAACTCTTATGATCTGAGAACACCTCGAACCTCTCACCATAAAGGTAGTGGCTCCAAATCTTTAAGGCAAAGATCACGGCTGCTAACTCGAGGTCGTGTGTAGGGTAGTTTTTCTCGTGAATTTTCAACTAACGTGAGCCATAGGCTACCACTTTTCCCTCTTGCATCAACACACAACCCAAACCCTCTCGTGAGGCATCATAATAAACCGCATAACCCAAACCTCTCTTCGGAATAATCAAGACCGGAGCGGTGGTCAATCTAACCTTCAACTCCTGGAACGACTTTTCACAAGTCTCACTCCATACAAACTTGACCCCTTTTCGCGTCAATCTAGTCAACGACGAAGCTAGCCTGGAGAAATCTTTCACAAACCGGCGGTAATACCCAGCTAATCCCAGAAAACTGCGGATCTCAAAAACACTTTTAGGCTGTGCCCAATCTTGCACTGCCTCTATCTTGGATGTATCAACAGACACCCCTTCCTCGGAAACCACATGGCCTAAGAACTTGATTTCTCCTAGCCAGAACTCACACTTCCCAAACATGGCATACAGTATATGGGCTCTAAGCAACTCAAGCATCACTCTCAAGTGTTCCTCGTGCTCCTCCTCTGAAGGTGAATAGACCAGAATGTCGTCCACAAAGACGACCACAAAGCGATCTAGGAATTCCCGGAAGATCCGGTTCATCAAATCCAAAAACACTGCCGGTGCATTGGTGAGCCCAAATGGCATCACCAGAAATTCATAATGGCCATACCACGTACGGAATACCGTCTTAGGAATATCCTCCTGCCTGACCCTCAACTGGTGGTAACCCGATCTCAAGTCTATCTTAGAGAAACAACGGGAACCCTTCAATTGGTCAAACAGATCATCTATACGGGGCATAGGGTATTTATTCTTAACCGTAGCCCGATTCAACTTCTGGTAGTCAATACAAAGTCTCAAGGCACCATCTTTCTTCTTAGCGACGAGGGCCGATGCTCCCCATGGAAAAACACTAGGGCGAATAAAGCCCCTATCCAGCAACTCCTGGAGTTGAATCTTCAACTCACTCAACTCGGCTGGGGCAAAACGATAAGGTGCCATAGAAATCAGCGCCGTGCCGGGCACTAAATCAATAGAGAACTCGATCTCTCGGTGAGGTGGCAAACTAACGAGATCCTCGAGAAAAACATCCGAATACTCACAAACTACTCTCGGTAACTCAATCTGGGTCTCATCACACTCACCACTCATAAAGCTAGCAAGAAGACCATTAAGCTCACTCTGCCCTCGCGGATCATACACCGGTGGTAACACACTACCAACCCGATCCCCCAAGAAATGGAAACACTCCCCGCTCAAGGTACATACTGTGACCCTCTGGCGGTAGCAATCGATAATAGCCCGGTATAACGATAGCAAGTCCATACCCAAAATAACATCAAATCCCGACATGGGCATAACTACAAAAGGAAACGGAAGTTGACGATCGGCGACCTCTATATCACAACCTCTACATCCTTGTTTCAAAATCAATTCACCTCCAACAGGTGATGCAACATATATAGGAGATGCTAACTGCGCCAACTCCAATCCCAAAATAGATGCAAATGTAGCTGATATAAAAGAATGGGACGCACCCGTATCAATCAACACATTAGCAACTGAGTTGCAAAACAGAAAGGCACCTCTCACAACTGATAGAGTCGGTACTAGGTCCTGCGTGATAATAGCATACACACGCCCTGTAGGCCCCTAATCCACCTGCTCACCCCTCGGAGCATATGACTGCTGCACAGACTGGGATGACAAAGCTCCCGGATTGGCCCTCGAGGCCTGCACAGACTGAGCTGGCTGAAAACTCTGCGTCTGCCTAGAACCAGACGCACCCGATGTGGCACCCAACTGCGGGCAAAACCTCTTCAGGTGCCTGGGTCGACCACAATGATAACAAGACAAAGGCTGGGCTCTGCCCTGACTCTGGCTCTGAGGTCGAGCTGATGAAGAAGCTGCTCCCTGACCTCCTCCTTTCTGTGGGCAAACTGAAGACTTGTGACCTAGCTGGCCACATTTGAAACAAGTCAAGCCTCCCTGATTACCTCTCCCCGAGCCTGCACTCGATACTGGAAAGGTCGACCTAGCAAAACCACCCTGAGACTGCTGAGGCTTAGAACCCCTCTGTCTCTTGCCATCACCCTGACCATCTTGGCTCCTCTTGGAGCCTCTCTGCCCCTCCTCCTCCTCCAGCATCATGATCTCCATATGGGCTGTAGCATCAACCAGATGCCCATAATCTTGAATCATAGACTCGCCAACTCTTATCTTGAGGCCACGCCTCAACTTCTTCTCAAACTCGATACAACGGTGTTCCTCGGACGCCACGAGCTCAGGTGCAAACTTGGACAAACTAGTAAAAGAGGCCTCAAACTCGGCCACTGAAGAACTCAGCTGCAAAAGCTGGCAGAACTGGTCTCTCATCTTCTCCCTAACAGCTGGAGATAAGAACTTCTCATGGAAAGCATCCACAAAAGCCTCTCAAGTGCCACCAATACGACCCCTCGTGTATTTCCACCACTGGCCCGCATCCCCCTTAAGCTGGAAAGATGTCAAGGTCACTTTCAATGCTCCGTCTTCGATGCCAAGCATCTCAAACGTCTTACTCAACTGCTCCAACCACTCGTCAGCCTTAAGTGGCTCTTTCGGATCCCCGACAAACTCGTCCGGATTAGACCGGAAGAACTCCCTCTTCAAGAAGGAAGGCCCCACATCAACAACCTGGGCATGAACTTCAGCCTGCACTGGATTCTCAGCTCTGAGAATGCCCATAGACTCCCTCAAAGCATCGGCTATCCCACAGGCTAAGGCGCCCATAGCCTACTGACCTGCTGGCTCGGCCACATTGGCCTGGCCAACCCCCTCCTGCATCGTCGGAATCTCATTCGGTATAGGCATTTCCTGCCTCCTAGGCCTACCTCGCCTACCACCTCGTCCTCGTCCTGACATCCTAATAAAGGTAACGAAGACATTAGCATATTCACAAATGTGCCGAAGCTATAACACTCGCGTCCTAATACATGGACAATTGTAATCCACTCCACATAAGCACATAAACATATAAGCATTTACGAATTTCATTTCCGGATAATGATAGTCCCGAGGCATTACTAGAGTTCCGGTTAGAAACAGCATTGATCAAGTGCTTTTCCAACAAGATTCATACAAACCCAAGGATTCAATCAACATCCTAGAAACTAAATCCCATACCCAAGTAGTCACATAAACATGTTATCACATAAGCACATAACATTACATCTAAGTCTCTAATCAAGCGATACAAACCTATTGTGATACTAATCACTTCCCACGTATCCAAAGTATTCAAATCCGGTACGCTCTGATACCAAGTTGTAACGCCCTCAAAATAAACCCATAAACCATTCAATATTAGCACGCTTAGACATAAGAGAATAAAGCATAAATGTATTCCATCAGAGTATTCATTACAAAATGTATTACATGTTGACAACAAAAGTAAATGCCCTATAGGCTTACAACTTTCCAAGTCAACACTTGGTTACAAAAAAAAAAGGAGAGTACTAACTCTATACAAAGAAAGTCGTTGGCTTGATATACATGTAATACAACAAAACAACAAAAGGCAGTCTAACAGCCCTGAGCCTTCCAAGCTACGTCCCTGGAGGTGGCATAACACCTGCACCTGAAAATGATGTCCCATATAGGGTAAGCCACAACCCAGTAGAAATATACTAAACTAATTATAAACAATGACTAAAAATAATAGCATTCGATAGATGGTCCACACTTATATTCCAACTCATATCATATTACCGTTTCATAACAATCATGTACATGTTACATTTCATTTTCCATTTCTCAATTCACAACCCTGGCTTAGAACCTGGCCATACACTTTAAGTGAGATTTCATCTCCTATCAACCACATTTCTATTTCAGGTGAGTTAATAACTCGTGTCAAACATTTCAGGCTTTATAATAGATACACATTTTAGTGCTATATCAATCTCAAACAAAATCACTTCCGTACTTCACAAATGATACACATTTTAGTGCTGTATCAATAACATGTAAAAACACTTCCATACTTCACAAATGATACACATTTTAGTGCTGTATCAATGTCAATCAACATCCGGTTTAGAGGTCCATCCCCTATCTTCCCCTAAATCGTGGAGTACATCCCCTATCTCCTCCCATACAACACAATGTATATAACCAATTATCATATACACATTCAATCAATACATAAGGTTAATGTATTATTCCAACTGTCATATTCGATGACACTTTCAATTGATTAGTTTTAGTTTACCTAATCATCATGCATTGTTTAGAACAATCAAGACTATCCTCCACCGATAGCCCAAAGCGGTTATTTCTAAACAGAAAATAAATGCACCAAATGGATAAAATATCAACATTTTGCCTAGGTGTGCGATAAAGTAATCCAACTACACCCTTTAATCCACACTTTTCCAATTTGAATATTTCCTATTCAATTTCTCATTTCCCCAAATTAATTATACAAATTAATTTATCATAACAATTAGGGCCTTTTCCCAAATTCACAATACCAACCCTAAGGTTCCATTTTCCATCAATAATCCAACACCAAGTCCATTTTCCAATGTATTACATACATAAGGGTTTATACGTTTGAAATCCCATCTTTTGAAAATTACACAAAGACCCCAAACTTTCTCAAAATTACCTAACAACCCCCAACATATCGAAATACAAAAATTTAAAGACAAAGCTCATAAGATGGAATAGGATATCCCTACCTCGAAGTTAGAGCTCAAACGGAGAAGAAAACCAAACTCAAAGTGCTCCAAACTCCAAACTTTTCGGATCAAAACGTAGCCCTTGACGATCAACACATTTTTTGTAAAGGCCAAAGGGTAGGAGAACACTCTAACTAGATCAATCCTAAGAGAGAAGGGAGAAAGTAGTGTGAGAAGCTCTCAAAAATGGCTTTTCAGAAAAGTAAGAGAGAGAGTGGAAGTTGAAAAGTGATTCAAAAATGCCCAGCTGGCAACTGATATACGCATGATCCGCTTGAGCGGAGAATAGAACGCTCGAGCGTCAAGCACAAAAACTGGACCCGCTCGAACGCAAGAAGTCCCGCTTGAGCGCCAAGACACAAAAACAAAATACATCCGCTCGAGTGCGAAAATCAGTCCGCTCGAGCGTAGATTACCCCCTCCCAGAACTTTCACAGACATTTAACTACCCGCTCGAGCGTGAAAAACACCACTGCAGAAGTTTTGCATAGGCACAAAATACTGGAAGTATGGAATCTCCGCTCGAGCGCACAAGGACCCGCTCGAGCGGACCACTCAAAAAACTGGGCAACAAGAATTTGAACTAAGGTTCAGCCCACCTGTTCGAAACACGCCCAACACATCCTAAAACTCAAACATAGGGAATTAAAGGATGACAATAAGACATACAACCATCAACTCCACGGAACCTAAGTCCGGAATATAATAAATAAAGAAAGGGAAAACTAGGATCGCTATAACAAACCAATCAAGAGCAACCAAAGAAAAAAAGAAAAAAAAAACCAGGCACAATACTTCATGTTATTATTCTCTCTCTCTTTCTTAGTTGATCCTTAAAATAAATTCTAATTTATCTCGAGGATACAATCAAATTATTAAAATATTTTTAAACGTAGAATTCAATATCTATTTTGATAAAATATTAAATTGTTAATTACCAACTCATTCAAAAGATTAAACTATTAAAAAGACAAACACCTTATTGGTTATATTATATTCTTATCATGAACCAATTCATAATTGAATTGTTCGATTCTAATAAATTTGAACTCATATCAAAATCGAGCTAACAAAAACTAGCAGTAGCAGAAGCAGCCCAAAAAACCTTATTAGCACAAATCAATCAGGAGCAACCAAGGAATAATACTTCATGTTATTAGTCTCTCTCTCTTTCTTAGTTGATCCTTAAATAAATTCTAATTTATCTCAAGTATACAATCAAATTACTAAAATGTTTTTAAACGTAGAATTCCTTATCTATTTTGATATTATATTAAATTGTTAATTACCAACTCATTCAAAAGACTAAACTATTAAAAAGACAAACACCATATTAGTTATATTATATTCTTATCATGAACCAACTCATAATTGAATTGTTTGATTCTAATAAATTTGAGCTGATATCCAAAATTGAGCTAACACAAACTAGCAGTAGTAGAAACAGCCCAAGAAACCTTATTAGCACAAACCAATAAAGAGGAACCAAGGAAAAAAAGGAAAAATGAAGCAGGAACAATATGTCATGCTATTAGTCTATCTCTCTTTCTTAGTTGAACCTTAAATAAATTCTAATTTATCTCAAGTATCAAATCAAATTATTAAAATATTTTTAAACGTAGAATTCATTATCTATTTTGAAATTATATTAAATTGGTAATTACCAACTCATTCAAAAGACTAAACTATTAAAAAGACAAACACCGTATTAGTCATATTATATTCTTATCATGAACCAACTCATAATTGAATTGTTTGTATGTTAATAAATTTGAGCTCATATCGAAATTGGGCTAACACAAACTAGCAGTGGCAAAAGCAGCCCAAAAAACCTTCTTAGCACAAACCAATCAAGAGCAACCAAGGAAGAAAAGGAAAAAAGAAGTAGGCACAATGCTTCATGTTATTAGTCTCTCTCCCTTTCTAAGTTGATCCATAAAGAAATTCTAATTTATCTTAAGTATACAATCAAATTATAAAAATATTTCTAGACGTAGAATTCATTATCTATTTTGATGTAATATTATATTGTTAATTACCAACTCATTCAAAAGATTAAACTATTAAAAAGACAAACACCTTATTACGTATATTATATTCTTATCGTGAACCAACTCATAATTGAATTGTTTGGTTTTAATAAATTTGAGCTCATATCAAAATTGAGCTAACACAAACTACCAGTAGCAGAAGCAGCCCAAAAAACAGTATTAGCACAAACCAATCAAGAGCAAACAAGGAATAATACTTCATGTTATTAGTCTCTCTCTCTCTTTCTTAGTTGATCCTTAAATAAATTCTAATTTATCTCAAGTATACAATCAAATTATTAAAAGATTGTTAAACGTAGAATTCATTATCTATTTTGATATTATATTAAATTGTTAATCACCAACTCATTCAAAAGACTAAACTATTAAAAAGACAAACACCTTATTATTTATATTATATTCTTATCACGAAGCAACTCATAATTGAATTGTTTGATTTTAATAAATTTGAGCTCATATCAAAATTGAGATAACACAAACTAGCAGAGTAGCAGAAGCAGCCTAAGAAACCTTATTAGCTCAAACCAATCAAGTGCAACCAAGGAAAAAAAGGAAAAAAGAAGCAGGCACATTACTTCATGATATTAGTCTATCTCTCTTTCTTAGTTGATCCTTAAATAAATTCTAATTTATCTCAAGTATAAAATCAAATTATTAAAATATTTTTAAACGTGGAACTCATTATCTATTTTGAAATTATATTAAATTGTTAATTACCAACTCATTCAAAAGACTAAACTATTAAAAAGACGAACACCGTATTAGTTATATTATATTCTTATCATGAACCAACACATAATTGAATTGTTTGATTTTAATAAATTTGAGCTCATATCAAAATTGAGCTAACACAAACTAGCAGTGGTAGAAGCAGCCCAAAAAACCTTATTAGCACAAACCAATCAAGAGCAACCCAAGAAAAAAACAAAAAAAAGAACTAGGCACAATACTTCATGTTATTAGTCTCTCTCTCTTTCTTAGTTGATCCTTAAAATAAATTCTAATTTATCTCGAGTTTACAATCAAATTATTAAAATATTTTTAAACGTAGAATTCATTATCTATTTTGATATAATATTAAATTGTTAATTACCAACTCATTCAAAAGATTAAACTATTAAAAAGACAAACACCTTATTGGTTATATTATATTCTTATCATGAACCAACTCATAATTGAATTGTTTGATTCTAATAAATTTGAGCTCATATCCAAATTGAGCTAACAAAAACTAGCAGTAGCAGAAGTAGCCCAAAAAACCTTATTAGCACAAATCAATCAGGAGCAACCAAGGAATAATACTTCATGTTATTAGTCTCTCTCTCTTTCTTAGTTGTTCCTTAAATAAATTCTAATTTATCTCAACTATACAATCGAATTAAAAAAATGTTTTTAAATGTAGAATTCATTATCTATTTTGATATTATATTAAATTGTTAATTACCAACTCATTCAAAAGACTAAACTATTAAAAAGAGAAACACCTTATTAGTTATATTATATTCTTATCACGAACCAACACATAATTGAATTGTTTGATTCTAATAAATTTGAGCTCATATCAAAATTGAGCTAACACAAACTAGCAGTAGTAGAAGCAGCCCAAGAAACCTTATTAGCACAAACCAATCAAGAGTACCCAAGGAAAAAAAAGGAAAAAGGAAGCAGGCACAATACTTCATGATATTAGTCTATCTCACTTTTTTAGTTGATCCTTAAATAAATTCTAATTTATCTCAAGTATAAAATCAAATTAATAAAATATTTTTAAACGTAGAATTCATTATCTTTTTGAAATTATATTAAATTGGTAATTACTAACTCATTCAAAAGACTAAACTATTAAATAGAAAAACACTGTATTAGTTATATTATATTTGCTAATATACCATCACCAGAGCCACCTACAACAGAGCCAACTCCAACTACAAAGCCACGGCAAGAGCTGCTGCCATTAACAACAGATTCACAACAGAGCCCAACAGGAGCTGCTGCCAGTAATAGCTAATTAGCTCAAACCAACTAGAAGATAGAGTTTGTTAGTTAGTTACATTAGTTAGTTAGGTAGTTACAGATATTATTAGTTTGTTAGACATTTTTTGTATAAATATATCCATGTAATTAGATATTGTTTTGTATGAGAAAAACTTTCAGTACTTCTTCAATATTCTTATCATGAACCAACTCATAATTGAATTGTTTGATTTTTAATAAATTTTAGCTCATGTCAAAACTGAGCTACCACAAACTAGCAGCGGCAGAAGCAGCCCAAAAAACCTTATTAGCACAAACCAATCAAGAGCAACCAAGGAAAAAAAGGAAAAAAGAACTAGGCACAATACTTCATGTTATTAGTCTCTCTCTCTTTCTGAGTTGATCCTCAAAGAAATTCTAATTTATCTCAAGTATACAATCAAATTATTAAAATATTTCTAGATGTAGCATTCATTATCTATTTTGATAATATATTATATTGTTATTTACCAACTCATTCAAAAGATTAAACTAATAAAAAGACAAACACCTTATTAGTTATATTATATTCTTATCGTGAACAAACTCATAATTGAATTGTTTGGTTTTAATAAATTTGAGCACTTATCAAAACTGAGCTAACACAAACTACCAGTAGCAGAAGCAGCTCAAAAAACCTAATTAGCACAAACCAATCAAGAGCAAACAAGGAATAATACTTCATGTGATTAGTCTCTCTCTCTTTCTTAGTTGATCCTTAAATAAATTATAATTTATCTCAAGTATACAATCAAATTATTAAAAGGTTGTTAAACGTAGGATTCATTATATATTTTGATATTATTTTAAATCATTAATTACCAACTCAATCAAAGGACTAGACTATTAAAAAGACAAACACCTTATTGGTTATATTATTTTCTTATCATGAACCAACTCATAATTGAATTGTTTGATTCTAATAAATTTGAGCTCATATCAAAATTGAGCTAACAAAAACTAGCAGTAGCAGAAGCAGCCCAAAAAACCTTATTAGCACAAATCAATCAGGAGCAACCAAGGAATAATACTTCATGTTATTAGTCTCTCTCTCTTTCTTAGTTGATCCTTAAATAAATTCTAATTTATCTCAAGTATACAATCAAATTATTAAAATGTTTTTAAACATAGAATTCGTTATCTATTTTGATATTATATTAAATTATTAATTACCAACTCAATCAAAAGACTAAACTATTAAAAAGACAAACAACTTATTAGTTATATTATATTGTTATCACGAACCAACTCATAATTGAATTGTTTGATTCTAATAAATTTGAGCTGATATCCAAAATTGAGCTAACACAAACTAGCAGTAGTAGAAGCAGCCCAAGAAACCTTATTAGCACAAACCAATCAAGAGCAGCCAAGGAAAAAAAGGAAAAATGAAGCAGGCACAATACTTCATGCTATTAGTCTATCTCTCTTTCTTAGTTGATCCTTAAATAAAGTCTAATTTATATCAAGTACAAAATCAAATTATTAAAATATTTTTAAACGTAGAATTCATTATCTATTTTGAAGTTATATTAAATTGGTAATTACCAACTCATTCAAAAGACTAAACTATTAAAAAGACAAACACCGTATTAGTTATATTATATCTTTATCATGAACCAACTCATAATTAAATTGTTTGAATTTTAATAAATTTGAGCTCATATCAAAATTGAGCTAACACAAACTAGCAGTGGCAGAAGCAGCCCAAAAAACTTTATTAGCACAAACCAATCAAGAGCAACCAAGCAAAAAAAGGAAAAAAGAAGTGGGCCCAATGCTTCATGTTATTAGTCTCTCTCTCTTTCTAAGTTGATCCTTAAATAAAATCTAATTTATCTCAAGTATACAATCAAATTATTAAAATATTTCTAGACGTAGAATTCATTATCTATTTTGATATTATATTATATTGTTAATTACGAACTCATTCAAAAGATTAAACTATTAAAAAGACAAATAGCTTATTAGTTATATTATATTCTTATCGTGAACCAGCTCATAATTGAATTGTTTGGTTTTAATAAATTTCAGCTCATATTAAAATTGAGCTAACACAAACTACCAGTAACAGAAGCAGCCCAGAAAACCTTATTAGCACAAACCAATCAAAAGCAACCAAGGAAAAAAAGGAAAAAAGAAGCAGGCACAATACTTCATGTTATTAGTCTCTCTCTCTCTCTCTCTCTCTCTCTCTCTCTCTCTCTCTTTCTTAGTTGATCCTTAAATAAATTCTAATTTATCTCAAGTATACAAGCAAATTATTAAAATATTTTTAAACGTAGAATTCAATATCTATTTTAATATTATATTAAATTGTTAATTACCAACTCATTTAAAAGACTAAACTATTAAAAAGACAAACACCTTGTTAGCAATATTATATTCTTATCATGAACCAACTCATAATTGAATTGTTTGATTTTAATAAATTTGAGCTCATATCAAAATTAAGCTAACAGAAATTAGTAGTGGCAGAAGCAGTCCAAAAAACCTTATTAGCACAAGCCAATCAAGAGCAACCAAGGAAAAAAAGGAAAAAAGAAGCAGGCACAATACTTCATGTTATTAGTCTCTCTCTCTTTCTTAGTTGATCCTTAATAAATTCTAATTTATCTCAAGTATAAAATCAAATTATTAAAAGATTTTTAAACGTAGAATTCATTATCTATTTTGATATTAGATTAAATTGTTAATTACCAACTCATTCAAAAGACTGAACTATTAAAAAGACAAACACCTTATTGGTTATATTATATTCTTATCATGAACCAACTCATAATTGAATTGTGTGATTTTAATAAATTTGAGCTCATATCAAAATTGAGCTAACACAAACTAGCAGTCCCATAAGCAGCCCAAAAAACCTTATAAGCTAAAACCAATCAGGAGCAACCAAGGAATAATACTTCATGTTATTAGTCTCTCTCTCTTTCTTAGTTGATCCTTAAATAAATTCTAATTTATCTCAAGTATACAATCAAATTATTAAAAAGTTTTTAAACGTAGAATTCATTATCTATTTTGATATTATTTTAAATTGTTAATTACCAACTCATTCAAAAGATTAAACCATTAAAAAGACAAACACCTTATTAGTTATATTATATTCTTGTCATGAACCAACTCGTGATTGAATTGTTTGATTTTAATAAATTTGAGCTCATATCAAAATTGAGCTAACACAAACTAGCAATAATAGAAGTAGCCCAAAAACCTTATTAGCACAAACCAATCAAGAGCAACTAAGGAAAAAGAGAAAAAAAATAGCAGGCACAATACTTCATGTTATTAGTCTCTCTCTCGTTCTTAGTGGATCCTTAGATAAATTCTAATCAAATTATTAAAATATTTTTAAATGTAGAATTCATTATCTATTTTGATATCATATTATATTGTTAATTGCCAATTCATTCAAAAGATTAAACTGTTAAATAGACAAACACCTTATTAGTTATATTATATTTTTATCATGAACCAACTCATAATTGAATTGTTTGATTTTTAATAAATTTGAGCTCATATCAAAATTGAGCTAACACAAACTACCAGTAGCAGAAGCAGCCCAGAAAACCTTGTTAGCATAAACCAATCAAAAGCGACCAAGGAAAAAGAGGAAAAAAAAAGCTATAGCGATCCCGATTTTCCCCGTCATTTACTTTGTTCCGGACTTGGGTTCCGTCATGGTTGTTATTGCCTATATCTTGTTTCCATCTTTTGATTCTTTGTATTTGAGTTTTGGGATGTGTTGGGGAGGTTTGTAACGGGTTGGTTTAGTTGGAACAAATGGTTGCTGCCTAGAATTTGGCTTCTTCGCTCGAGTGAGGCCTAGGTATTTGCTTCTTCTCTCGAGCGAGTTTTCTTGTACTCGAGCGAGGCCTGGGTATTTGCTTCTTCGCTCAAGCGATTTTTCTTGCGCTCGAGCGAGAATTGAGAGTCTTCAGGTTTCTTTTCAGACGTAGCTTCTACTCGAGCGAGCTTTCTTGCGCTCAAGCGAGCCTGGTCTGGTGTGTCTCTTCGCTCGAGCGAGAACTCTTGCACTTGAGCGTGCGTCTGCGTCTCTTTTTGACCTGAAGGTTGTGTTTCTCTACTCGAGCAAGCGAGCTCTATGTTTTGTGTTTCTTTGCTCGAGTGAGGACTTTTACGCTCGAGCGTGCTTCTGGGTTGCAGACCTGAAGCTTCTCATTGTGCGCTCGAGCGAGGCTTCTTGCGCTCGAGCGAGGTGTTTGTTATGTCTGGTCGCTCGAGCGACCACTTCTTCGCTTGAGCGAGCCTCGCATATATCAAATCGCAGCAGCAGTTCTATACTTCACTTTTTGATCCTCTTTTCATCTCAAACCCTAGATCCAGCACACTCTCTCTCTACATACACCTTCTCTCTAGAAATACACTTGGTTCTTGGGTGTCTCTACCCTAGGCTCTTTGAAGAAAAGGTAGAGCTTCGCGTGGGCTACGTTTTGATCCGAAAAAGTTGAGCTTTGAAGCACTTTGAGTTTCTTCCTCCATCTCCTTTGAGTTCCTAAATTTGAGGTAGGGATAAACTACTCGTCTTTATGAGTTTTGACATAAATTTTAGTCATTTTGATTAAATGATGAAATTATGGAAATTTTGGAAAGTTAGGGTTTGAATTTGAAATTATAGAAAGGGGGTTTTCAATTGTTTGAGCTCCATGTATATGTGAGACCTTGGAAAATAGGATTATTGGTGTAAAATTTATGAAATTGAGCCTTAGGGCTAAGTTGGGAAAATGGAGAAAATGCCCTAATTAAATGTGATTGATTAATTTGTATAATTAATGTAGCAATTACAGAAATATGAAATTGAGTTTAAAATCATGAAATTGGGAAATTATGAGATTGAATGGTGTAGTTGGATTGATTAATCACTCACCTTTGAAATTGTTGATAATTTATCTACTTGATGAATTTATTATCTATTTAGAAATAATTGTTTTGGACTATCGGTGGAGGATAGTCTCGATTGTTGTAGACACTGCATGATGATTAGGTAAATTGAAACTAATCACCTGGAATATGTCATTGAATACGACGGTTGGAATAACACATTGAATATGTGCATTGAATGATCATTGTATATGATAAAGCGTTTAAATACATTGCATATGTATCTTGCCTGGGAGGAGATAGGGGATGTACTCCCAAACTTGTCTGGAAGGAGATATGGGATGGATTCCATTGATAAATAAGTTGGCTGGAGTGTCCAAGGTGAAAGTCCCGAAATCTTAATTACGTTTGCATAACGTAGATGATTGAAGTATTAAAGTGTTAAGAATATGAGTTGTAGTCTCATTTTGAATTGATTATGATTGAAGTGTTAATAATATGAGTTCTAGTCTCATTTTGAATTGATTATGATTGAAGTGTTAATAATATGAGTTCTAGTCTCATTTTGAATTGATTATGATTGAAGTGTTAATAATATGAGTTCTAGTCTCATTTTGAATTGATTATGATTGAAGTGTTAATAATATGAGTTCTAGTCTCATTTTGAATTGATTATGATT
>NW_021025513.1:1222659-1235520 GCF_004153795.1 Camellia sinensis
ACTTTCAACTCAACCAACTCTGCTGGAGCAAAACGGTAAGGTGCCATAGAAATCGGCGCTGTGCCGGGCACTAAATCAATAGAGAACTCTATCTCTCGGTGAGGTGGCAAACTAACGAGATCTTCAGAAAAAACATCCGAATACTCACAAACCACTCTCGGTAATACAATCTGGGTCTCATCACACTCACTACTCAAAAGGCTAGCGAGAAGACCACTAAGCTCACTCCGCCCTTGCGGATCATACACCGGTGGCAACAGACTACCAACCCAATCCCCCAAGAAATGGAAACACTTCCCGCTCAAGGTACATACTGTGACCCTCTGGCGGTAGCAATCAATAATAGCTCGGTATGACGATAGCCAGTCCATACCCAAAATAACATCAAATCCTGACATAGGCATAACTACAAAAGGAAACGGAAGTCGACGATTGGCGACCTCTATATCACAACCTCTACATCCGTGTTTCAAAATCAATTCACCCCCAATAGGTGATACAACGCATATAGGAGATGCTAATAGTGCCAACTCCAACTCCAACACAGATTCGAATGCAGCAGATACAAAAGAATGAGATGCACCCGTATCAATCAATACACTAGCAACCGAGTTGCAAAACAGAAAGGTACCTCTCACAACTGATGGAGCCGGTACTAGGTCCTGCGCGGTAACAGCATACACATGCCTGGTAGGCCCCTGATCCACCTGCTCACCCCTAGGAGCATAAGATTGCTGCACAGACTGAGATGACGAAGCTCCCGTATTGGCCCTCGAGGCTTGCACAGACTGAGCTGGCTGAAAACCCTACGTCTGCCTAGAACCAGACGCGCCCGATGTGGCACCCAACTGTGGACAGAACCTCTTCAAGTGCCCAGGCTGACCACACTGATAACAAGACAAGGGCTGGCCTCTGCCCTGACTTTGGCCCTGAGGTCGAGCTGAAGAAGAAGTTGCTCGCTAACCTCCTCCATTCTGCGGGCAAACCGAAGACTTGTGGTCCAGCTGACCACACTTGAAACAGGTGATATCTCCCTGATTGCCTTTCCCCGAGCTTGCACTCGGCACTGGAAAGGTCGATCTAGCAACACCACCCTGAGACTGTTGAGGGTTAGAACCCCTCTGTCTCCTGTTATCACCCTGGCCATCCTGGCTCCTCTTAGAGTCTCTCTGCCCCTCCTCCTCTTGCATAATAATCTCCATAATGCAGCATCAACCAAACGCCCAAAATCCTGGGTCATCGAACCCCCAACTCTCATCTTGAGTCCATGCCTCATCTTCTTCTCAAACTCAAGGCAACGGCGTTCCTCGGACGCCACAAGTTCAGGTGCAAACCTGGACAAGCTAGTAAAAGCAGCCTCAAACTCGGCCACTAACAAACCCATCTGCCTAAGTTGGCAAAACTGGTCCCTCAACTTCAACCTAACAGCTGGAGATAAATACTTCTCCTGGAAAACATCCATAAAAGCCTCCCACGTGCCACCAATACGGCCCCTCGTAAACTTCCACCATTGACCCGCATCCCCCTTCAGCTGGAAAGATGCCAAGGTCACCTTTAGTAACCCGTCCTTGATGCCAACCATCTCAAATGTCTTGGTCATTTGCTCTAACCACTCATCAGCCTTGAGCGGCTCCTTTGGATCCCTAACAAACTCATCCGGATTAGACAGGAAGAACTCCCTCTTTTGAAAGGAAGGCCCTGCATCAACAACCGGGGCCTGAACCTGGGCGTGAACTGGAACCTCAGCTCTGAGAATGCCCATAGATTCTCTCAAAGCATCGGCTATCCCACGGGCTAAGGCGCCCATATCCTACTGACCTGCTAGCTCGGCCACATTGGCCTGGCCAACCCCCTCCTGCATCGCCGGAATCTCATCCGGTATAGGCATTTCCTACCTCCTACGCCTACCTCGCCTAACACCTCGTCCTCGTCCTAACATCCTAATAATGGTAACGAAGACATTAGCACATTCACAAATGTGCCGAAGCTATAACACTCGCGTCCTAATACATGGATAATTGTAATTCACTCCATGTAAGCACATAAACACATAAGCATTTACGAATTTCGTTTCTGAACAATGATAGTCCCGAGGCGTTACTAGAGTTCCGGTTAGAAACAACATTGATCAAGTGCTTTTCCAACAAGACTCACAAAAACCCAAGGATTCAATCAACATCCTAGAAACTAAATCCCATACCCAAGTAGTCACATAAACATGTTATCACATAGGCACATAACATTACATCTAAGTCTCTAATCAAGCGAGACAAACCCATTGTGATACTAATCACTTCCCACGTATCCAAAGTATTCAAATCCGGTACGCTCTGATACCAAGTTGTAACGCCCTCAAAATAAACCCATAAATCATCCAATATTAGCATGCTTAGACATAAGAGAATAAAGCATAAATGTATTCTATCAGAGTATTCATTACAAAATGTATTACATGTTGACAACAAAAATAAACGCCCTATAGGCTTACAACTTTCCAAATCAACACTTGGTTACAAAAAAAAAAAAAGGAGAGTACTAACTCTATACAAAGAAAGCCCTTGGCTTGATATACATGTAATACAACAAAACAACAAAAGGTAGTCTAACAGCCCTGAGCCTTCCAAGTTACGTCCTTGGAGGTGGCATAACACTTGCACCTGAAAATGATGTCCCATATAGGGTGAGCCATAACCCAGTAGAAATATATTAAACCAACTATAAAGAATGACTAAAAATAAAAGCATTCGATAGATGGTCCACACTTATATTCCAACTCATATCATATTACCGGTTCATGACAATCATGTACATGTTACATTTCATTTTCCATTTCTCAATTCACAACCCTAGCTCAGAACTTGGCCATACACTTTAAGTGAGATTTCATCTCCTATCAACAACATTTCTATTTCAGGTGAGTTAATAACTCGTGTCAAACATTTCAGGCTTTATAATAGATACACATTTTAGTGCTGTATCAATCTAAAAAAAAATCACTTCCGTACTTCACAAATGATACACATTTTAGTGCTGTATCAATAACATGTAAAAACACTTCCATACTTCACAAATGATACACATTTTAGTGCTGTATCAATGTCAAGCAACATCCGGTTTAGAGGTCCATCCCCTATCTTCTCCTAAATCGTGGAGTACATCCCCTATCTCCTCTCACACAACACAATGTATATAAGCAATTATCATATACACATTCAATCAATACATAAGGTTAATGTATTATTCCAACTGTCATATTTGATGACACTTTCAATTGATTAGTTTTAGTTTACCTAATCATCATGCATTGTTTACAACAATCAAGACTATCCTCCACCGATAGCCCAAAGCAGTTATTTCTAAACAGAAAATAAATGCACCAAATGGATAAAATATCAACATTTTGCCTAGGTGAGCGATAAAGTAATCCAACTACACCCTTTAATCCACACTTTTACAATTTGAATATTTTCTATTCAATTTCTCATTTCCCCAAATTAATTATACCAATTAATTTATCATAACAATTAGGGCCTTTTCCCAAATTCACAATACCAACCCTAAGGTTCCATTTTCCATCAATAATAAAACACCAAGTCCATTTTCCAATGTATTACATACATAAGGGTTTATACGTTTGAAATCCCATCTTTTAAAAATTACACAAAGACCCCAAACTTTCTCAAAATTACCCAACAACTCCCAACATATCGAAATACAAAAATTTAAAGACAAAGCTCATAAGATGGAATAAGATATCCCTACCTCGAAGTTAGAGCTCAAACGGAGAAGAAGACCAAACTCAAAGTGCTCCAAACTCCAAACTTTTCGGATCAAAACGTAGCCCTTGACGATCAACACACTTTTTGTAAAGGCCAAAGGGTAGGAGAACACTCTAACTAGATCAATCCTAAGAGAGAAGGGAGAAAGTAGTGAGAGAAGCTCTCAAAAATGGCTTTTCGAAAAAGTAAGAGAGAGAGTGGAAGTTGAAAAGTGATTCAAAAATGCCCAGCTGCCAATTGATATACGCATGATCCGCTCGAGCGGAGAATAGAACGCTCGAGCGTCAAGCACAAAAACTGGACCCGCTCGAGCGCAAGAAGTCCCGCTCGAGCGCCAAGACACAAAAACAAAATACATCCGCTCGAGCGCAAAAACCAGTCCGCTCGAGCGTAGATTACCCCCTCCCAGAACTTTCACAGACATTTAATTAGCCGCTCGAGCGCCAAGTTACCCGCTCGAGCGTGAAAAATACCACTGCAGAGGTTTTACAGAGGCACGAAATACTAGAAGTATGGAATCTCCGCTCGAGCGCACAAAGACCCGCTCAAGCGGACCACTCAAAAACTGGGCAACAAGCATTTGAACTAAGGTTCAGCCCACCTGTTCGAAACACGCCCAACACATCCTAAAACTCAAACATAGGGAATTAAAGGATGACAATAAGACATATAACCATCAACTCCACGGAACCTAAGTCCGGAATATAATAAATAAAGATAGGAAAACCAGGATCGCTATAACAAACCAATCAAGAGCAACCAAAGAAAAAAAGAACCAGGCACAATACTTCATGTTATTAGTCTCTCTCTCTTTCTTAGTTGATCCTTAAAATAAATTCTAATTTATCTCGAGTATACAATCAAATTATTAAAATATTTTTAAACGTAGAATTCAATATCTATTTTGATATAATATTAAATTCTTAATTACCAACTCATTCAAAAGATTAAACTATTAAAAAGACAAACACCTTATTGGTTATATTATATTCTTATCATGAACCAACTCATAATTGAATTGTTTGATTCTAATAAATTTGAGCTCATATCAAAATTGAGCTAACAAAAACTAGCAGTAGCAGAACCAGCCCAAACAACCTTATTAGCACAAATCAATCAGGAGCAACCAAGGAATAATGCTTCATGTTATTAGTCTCTCTCTCTCTCTCTTTCTTAGTTGATCCTTAAATAAATTCTAATATATCTCAAGTATACAATCAAATTATTAAAATGTTTTTAAACGTAGAATTCATTATCTATTTTGATATTATATTAAATTGTTAATTACCAACTCATTCAAAAGACTCAACTATTAAAAAGACAAACACCTTATTAGTTATATTATATTCTTATCACGAACCAACTCATAATTGAATTGTTTGATTCTAATAAATTTGAGCTGATATCCAAAATTGAGCAAACACAAACTAGCAGTAGTAGAAGCAGCCCAAGAAACCTTATTAGCACAAACCAATAAAGAGCAACCAAGGAAAAAAAGGAAAAATGAAGCAGGAACAATACTTCATGCTATTAGTCTATCTCTCTTTCTTAGTTGATCCTTAAATAAATTCTAATTTATCTCAAATATCAAATCAAATTATTAAAATATTTTTAAACGTAGAATTCATTATCTATTTTGAAATTCTATTAAATTGGTAATTACCAACTCATTCAAATGACTAAACTACTAAAAAGACAAACACCGTATTAGTTATATTATATTCTTATCATGAACCAACTCATAATTGAATTGTTTGAATTTTAATAAATTTGAGCTCATATCAAAATTGAGCTAACACAAACTAGCAGTGGAAGAAGCAGCCCAAAAAACCTTATTAGGACAAACCAATCAAGAGCAACCAAGGAAGAAAAGGAAAAAAGAAGTATAGCGATCCTGGTTGTCCCTTTACTGTTCTGTTGCGTTCCGGACTTGGGTTCCGTGATGTTGGTGGTGGTATACCTTGTTGTCATCCTTTAATTCCGCTTGATTGAGTTTTAGGATGTATTGGGCAGAGTTGTTACAGGTTGGTTGGTCTTTGGTTTCAATTCTTTGTTGCCCAGTTTTTAGGAGGTCCGCTCGAGCGGGTCTTCTTACGCTCGAGCGGAGATTGCACGCTCCCAGTATTTTGGTGCTCTGCAAAACTTCTGTACGCATGTTTTTCACACTCGAGCGGGTTTCTTTGCGCTCGAACGGTGGCGCTCGAGTGGGTACTCTGGCGCTCGAGCGGGTAGTACTTTTTGGTGTAAGTTCTGGGAGGGGGAAATCTACGCTCGAGCGGACTGGTTTTTGCGCTGGAGCGGATGTACTTTATTCTTGTGTCTTGGCGCTCAAGCGGCCCTTATTGTGCTCGAGCGGACCTAGTTTTTTGTTCTTGATGCTCGAGCGTTGTGTTCTCCGCTCGAGCGGGAATGTCGTATATCAGTTGGCAGCTGGGCATTTTAAAATCACATTTTACATTCTCTCTCTCTCTCTTACTTTCTAAAAAGACATTTTGAGAGTTCCTCTCTCTAGAAACTCCCTTCTCTCTAGGGTTTGATCTAGTTAGAGTGTTTCCTTTTCCTTCGGCCTTTGTAAAAGCTGGCTTGATCGTCGAGGGCTACACATTGATCCGAGAATATTGAGTTTTGGAGCACATTGAGTTTCTTCACCTTCTTTCCTTGAGCTCCAAATTTGAGGTAGGGATTCCTACTCATTCTTATGGTCTTTGACATAGATTTTTAGTTATTTTGATAAAGTGTTGAAGTTGTGTGATTTTGGGACTTAGGGTTTCGAAATGTTGAAAGAGGGTTTTGTTATTTTGACTTCAAGAATGTGTATTATGAGTTTCAAAATAATGATATTGTTGTTGGTTGTTGAAATATAGACCATTGGGTCAATATTGGAAACTGAGGTAGAAAACCCTAATTGGTTGTATAAATTAATTGGTATAATTAATTTGAGAAAATGGTGGTTATATGGAATTGAGTTGGAAATAATGAAATTGACTCATTATATAGTAAAATAGTGGAGTTGGATTTGTTAATCGCTCACTTTTGAAAACATTGATATTTTATCTGTTGGAGCTTTTATTATCTGCTTAGAAATAATTGCTTGGACTACCGGTGGAGGGTAGTTTTGATTGTTGTAGACAATGCATGATGATTAGGCAAACTAAAACTAATCAACTGGATATGTCATAGAGTATGACGGTTAATAGAATACATTAACGGTATGTATTGATTGATTGTGTATATGACCTTTGTGTATATACGTTGTGTGTGTGGGAGGAGATAGGGGATGTACTCCACGGTTTAGGGGAAGATAGGGGATGGACCTCTAAACCGGATGTTGTTTGGGAGGAGATAGGGGATGGACTCCACTGATACAGCTCATATGCTTGTCAGATAATGTGGAAACAAACACATAATAATAGTGTTACGAAAAAAATTGAATAATAATATATAGGGGTTGTCTTGAATGGTTGGTAGGTATACTCCCCACACAATTATTCAAGGTTCAACTCTTAGGGTCAGGCCAAGACAGGCCAGGCCACACAAGAAAGAACTTTCTTGTGAATTACTTAATCCTAGCGTTGATGGCATGCCTTTCATCGAATCAGAGAGGGGATTAGTCGTGGTGCGCATAAATTAGGGGATTAAGAGTCATAGCTGTGACTGTTGTGTCTCAATTTGAAGTGTACTATGGGTTTATTTTTATGATTCGAACCGTTCATTTTGTAGGATTTGTTGAGTACTTTGTGCCTATCAAAAATCATATTAATCGAATATCAACAACTATATGATCAAATTGCATATTTTTTATGTTATTTCTCAAAATAAAAACTTACTGTTTAATTTTTTGATTATTGATCATATAATTATTGATATTCGATATAGCGATCCCGGTTGTCCCTTTACTGTTCTGTTGTATTCCGGACTCGGTTCCGTGAAGTTGGTAGTGGTATTTATCTTGTTGTCGTCCTTTAATTCCACTTGATTAAGTTTTAGGATGTTTTGAACAGGGTTGTTACAGGTTGGTTAGGCCTTGGTTTCAATTCCTTAAGAGAGAGATTGGGAGTACATCCCCTATCTCTCTCACACAAACAATGTTATAAGCCAATTTCATATAACATTCAATCAATACATAAGGATTAATGTATTATCCAACCTGTCATATTTTGTGACCTTTCAATGATTAGTTTTAGTTACCTAATCATCATGCATTGTTTACACAATCAGACATTCCTACACGATAGCCCAAAGCAGTTATTTTCTAAACAGAAAATAAATGACCAAATGGATAATTATCAACCATTTTTGCCTAGGTGAGCGATAAAGTAATCCAACTACACCTTTAATCCACACTTTTACCAATTTGAATATTTTCTATTCATTTCTCATTTCCCCAAATTAATTATACCAATTAAATTTATCATAACAATTAGGCCTTTTCCCAAATTCACAATACCAACCCTTAGGTTCCATTTTGCCATCAATAATAAAACACCAAGTCCATTTCCAATGTATTAACATACATAAGGGTTTATACGTTTTGAATCCATCTTTTAAAAATTACACAAAGACCCCAACTTTCTCAAATTACCCACAACTCCCCAACATATCGATACAAAAATTTAAAAGACAAAGGCTCATAAGATGGAATAAGGATATTCCTACCTCGAATTTTAGAGCTCAAACGAGAAGAAGACCAAACTCAAAGTGCTCCAAACTCCAACTTTTCGGATCAAAACGTATAGCCGCCTTGACGATCAACACACTTTTTGTAAAGGACGCAAAGGGTAGGAAGACACTCTAACTAGACAATCTAAGAGAGGAAGGGAGAAAGGTAGTGAGAGAAGCTCTCAAAATGGCTTTTCAAAAAAGTAAGAGAAGAGTTGGAAGTTTGAAAAGTGATTCAAAAAGCCCAGCTGCCATTGATATACGCATGATCCGCCGCTGAGCGGGAGGAATAGAACGCTTCGAGCGGTCAAGCACAAAAACTGACCCGGCATGAGCGCAAGAAGTCCGCTCGAGCGCCAAGTACACACAAAACAAATACATTCGCTGTCCGAGCGCCAAAAAACCAAGTCCGCTCGAGCGTAGATTACCACCTCCCAGAAACTTTCACAGGACATTAATTAGCGCTTCGAGCGCACAGGTACCCGCTCGAGCTGTGAAAAATACCACTGCAGAGGTTTACAGAGGCACGAAATACTAGAAGTATGGAATCTCGCTCGAAGCGGACAAAGACCGCTCAGCGGACCACTCAAAAACTGGGCAACAAGCATTTTGAACTAAGGGTTCAGGACCCAACACTGTTCGAAACACGCCAACACATCCTAAAAACTCAAAACATTAGAGGAATCTAAAGGATGACAATAAGACTAATAACCATCAACTCCACGTGACCTAAGTCCGGAATATAATAAATTAAAGATAGGAAAACCAGATCGCTAAACAACCAATCAAGAGCAACCAAGAAAAAAAAAGAACAGGCACAATACTTCATGTTATTAGTTCTCTCTCTTTCTTAGTTGATCCTTAAAATAAATTCGATATTTAATCTCGAGTATACAAATCATATTTTAAAATATTTTTAACGTAGAAATTCAATATCTATTTTTGATATAATATTAATTGCTTAAATTACCAACTCATTTCAAAAAGATTTTAAACTATTTAAAAAGACAAACACCTTATTGGTTTATATTATATTCTTATCATGAACCAACTCATAATTGAAATTGTTGATTCTAATAAATTTGAGCTCATTATCAAAATTGAGCTTAACAAAAACTCAGCAGTTGCAGAGAACCAGCCCAAACACCTTTATTAGCACAAATCAATCGAGGAGCAACCAAGGGAATATAATGCTTCATGTTATTAGTCTCTCTCTCTCTGCTCTTTCTTTAGTTTGATCTTAAATAAATTCTAATTATATTTCAGTATACAATAAATATTAAAATGTTTTTAACGTGAATTCATTATTTATTTTGATATATATTAAATTGATTTAATTACCAACTTCATTCAAAAGACTCAACTATTAAAAGGAACAAAACCTTATTAGTTATATTATATTCCTTTCACGAACCAAACTCATAATTGAATTGTTTGAATTCTAATGAAATTTGAGGCTGATATCGGCAAAATTGAGCAAACACAAACTAGTCAGTAGTAGAAGCAGCCAAGGAAACCTTATTGCCACAAACCAATAAAGAAACAAGGAAAAAAAGAAAAAATGAAGCGGAACATCTTCAATGCTATTTAGTCTATCTCTCTTTCTTAGTTGATCTTAAATATTAATTTATCTCAAATATCAAATCAAATTATTAAAATATTTTTAAAACGTAGAATTCTTATCTATTTTGGAAATTCTATTAAATTGGTAATTACCAACTCATTCAAATGACTAAACTACTTAAAAAGGACAAACACCGTATTAGTTTATTATATTCTTATCATGAACCAACTGCAATAATTGAATTGTTTTGAAAATTTTAATAAATTGAGCTCATATCAAAATTGAGCTAACACAAACTAGAGTGGAAGAAGAGCCCAAAAAACCTTATAGGACAAACCAACAAGAGCAACCCAAGGAAGAAAAGGAAAAAGAGTTTTAGCGATGCCTTGGTTGTCCCTTTACTGTTCTGTTGCGTTCCGGACTTTGGGTTCCGTGAATGTTGGTGGTGGTTACTCCTGTTGTCATCCTTAATTCCGCTTGATTGAGTTTTTAGGATTGTTTTGGGGCAGAGTTGTTACAGGTGTGGTTAGGTCTTTGTTTCAAATTCTTTGGTTGCCGCAGTTTTTAGGAGGTCCGGCTCGAGCGGGGTCTTCTTACGCTCGAGCGGAGATTGCACGCTCTCCAGTATTTTGGTGCTCTGCAAAAACTTCTGTACGCATGTTTGTCCACACTCGAGCGGGTTTCTTTGCGCTCTGATACGGATGGCGCTCGAGTGGGTTCTGGCGCTCGAGCGGGTAGTATTTTGGTAGTAAGTTCTGGGAGGGGGAAATCTACGCCTCGAGCGGACTTGGGTTTTGCGCTGGAGCGGATGTACTTTATTCTTGTGTCCTTGGCGTCAAGCGGCCTTATTGTGCTGGCGGACCTAGTTTTTTGTTCTTGATGTCGATCGTTGTTGTTCTCCCTCGAGCGGGAATGTCGTATATCAGTTGGCAGCTGGCATTTTAAAATCCATTTTACATTCTCTCTCTCTCTTACTTTCTAAAAAGACATATTTTGAGAGTTCCTCTCTCTAGAAACTCCCCTTCTCTCTAGGGTTTGATCTAGTAGAGTGTTCCGTTTTCCTTGGCCTTTGTAAAGTTGGGTACTTGATCGCTCGAGGGCTACACTTTGATCCAAAGAATATTGAGTTTTTGGAGCACGTTTGAGTTTCTTCATCTTCTTTCCTTGAGCTCTAAATTTGAGGTAGGATCCTACTCACTCTTGTGGTCTTTGACATAGATTTTTTGGTTGTTTTTGATAAAGTGTTGAGTGGGTAAATTTTGGGACTTAGGGTTTTCCGAAATGTTAAAAGAGGATTTGCTATTTTGAGTCTAAAATGGTGTATTGTGGGTTCAAAAAATAATGATATGATTGTTGGTTTGTTGATATTTAGACACCTTAGGTCAATATTGGGAAATCGGGTGGAAAAAACCCTAATTTTTGGGAAAATTGTTGCATTGTATGGAATTGAGTTGGCAAATATGAAATTGGTTCATTATATGGTTGAATAGTGGGAGTTTAGATTTATTAATTCACTCACTTTTGAAAACATTTGATATTTTACCTGTTGGAGCGATTTTATTATCTGTTTAGAAATAATTACTTGGGCTACCGGGTGAAGGGTAGTCTTTGATTGTTGTAGACAATGCATGATGATTAGGCAAACTAAAACTAACAATTGATTATGTCAATAGAGTATGACGGTTGATTAGAAATTACATTAAGTTATGTATGGATTGATTGGTGTATATGACCTTTGTGGTACATACGTTGTGTGTGTGGGAGGAGATAGGGATGTACTCCAGGTTTTAGGGTGAAGATAGGGGATGGACCTCTAAACGCGGATGTTGTTTGGGAGGAGATAGGGATGGGACTCCACTTGATACGCTTATATGCTTGTCAGATTAATGTGTTGATTACAGCTCATATGCTTATCTTTGGAAGTGTTAATACATCTCATATGCTTATCTTTGGAAGTGTTGATAGCTAATATGCATATATGTTTGAAATGGTGGGATACAAGGCTTGTATGCTATCTGTTGAGATGTTGTCACAACTAGTATTTTATCTATTGTAAAATGGAAAACGTTTAATATGAGTCACTGTCTCATATAAGTGGTTGGCCAGGTTTTGAAGGCCGTTGATGTTAAATTGTTGAATTGATAAGAATGGAAACTGAAATGAAACATAAACATAGTGTCATGAAATGGAAATGGTTTGAATTGATTTATTGGAAATTGAACATTATCAATTGCTAATTGTCTTAGTTATGCTCATACTGTGTTTAGCATATTTCCTACTTTTGGGCGTTGAGACTCACCCTATATGGACATTATTTTCAGGTAAGGTAGGTATAGCCACCTCCAAGGACATAGCCTGCGTGGTGAATGATGAGAGTGAAGACTCTTTTGTTTTATTTTTTTTTGTATTACATGTATTATAAGCCAAGGGCTTATTTTGTATAGAGTTCGTTACTCTTCTTTTGTGTGAACCAGGTGTTGACTTGGAAAGTTGTAAGCCCATAGGGCATTTGCTTTTGTTGTTAACATGTAATACTATTGTAGAACTACTCTGATGAATATAAATGGTTGCGTTTCTTTTTTATATAATTGGCTTGTCTAGTGATGGGTTTGTAATTATTTTGAGGGCATTACAACTTGGTATCAGAGACGTACCGGGTTCGACTACTTTGGGTACGTGGGAAGTGATTAGGATCACAAATGGGGTTTGTCTCGCTTGATAGAGATATTGATGTAGTGTCATATGCTAATGTGCTTAATTGATAACATGCTTATGTGTATGTAGGTATGGAATGTAGTTTCTAGATGTTGATTGGACTCCTTGGGTTTCTGGGAGTCTTTGTTGGAAAAGCTCTTGATC